>CM049814.1:145000-162181 GCA_027422405.1 Ptychobarbus kaznakovi
CTCTCGCACGCACGCACTCACTCACACACACACACACACACACACACACAAACTCACTCTCTCTCACACACACACACACATTTCAAACATTACATTACTACAGGCTAATTTTCATTTCTGGGTGAACTGACCCTTTAACATGAACTAATGGAACCGTATTGTAAGTGTTACTGAAATGTTCTACAAACGCCTGCAGAGACTTCAAGAGCAAGAACGTGATGCTGAAGGCGGACCTGTCGGCGGTGCTGGGGGACTTGGGTCTGGCGGTGCGCTTCGAGCCGGGGACGCCTCCGGGAGACACACACGGTCAGGTCGGGACGTGGCGCTACATGGCTCCGGAGGTGCTGGAGGGGGCCATTAACTTCCAGCGGGACGCCTTCCTGAGGATAGACATGTACGCCGTGGGGCTGGTGCTGTGGGAGCTGGTGTCGCGCTGCAAAGCCGTCGACGGTGAGAGAACGATGCTTTTCTTCTTTCATCAGACACTGTTTTTATTTAAGGTGGTTTGGCTCAGGGTTACTTGCATGTAGTTATGCATAATTTATTGTTGTTATAATAGTAATTGCATATATGTGTAACAAGGACACCTTAAAATAAAGTGCTACCATTTCCTGTCAGATACAAAGTCTGACCCAGTACAATTTTTTTTTTTTTTTTTTTAAATTATTTATTTCTTTATTTCTTTATTAATTATTAAAAAAAAATTGATTTACAATTTTGGATATTTATTTGGATATTTAAGTTAAAATGTAAAATATATTTTTAAAAAATGTAAACGGTAGAAACTAGATTTCTAAGATCTTTGGGAACTACTATTTTAGTTTTTATTAATATTTGAATTATTAGGCATTTTAGTAATTTGGTGTGTGTGGTGTTGTGTGTATATATAGTATATATATAATATATATATGTGTGTGTGTATATGTGTATATGTATGTGTATGTATATGAAAATATCAAAAGCAAAGTTTAAATAAATTGAATACATTAATAAAAACTACATATTGTCACACATAAACACAACTACTAAAAATTACAATTTTTAACTAAAATAAAAAAATATATATGTGTATATGCATGTTTTATTTTAGTTAAAATTGTCATTTTTAGTTGTTTGTGTGAAAATATGTAGTTTTTATTAGTTAAATTTATTAAAATTGTACTATTTTCATTAGTATTTTACTAATTTTGTTGCGTTTTTTGCTGTTGTCGTTTTTAGTAAAATATCTATCTATATACATTATATTATATATATTCATTCATTGGCCAAAAAGTGTATCCATCGTATCTGACCAATTAGAGTCTGCACATTTGTCTGTTGCACACTGCTGTTCCAGCTGCTTAGGCTGTGTGTGTGCTGTGCTCCCTCAGGTCCTGTAGACGAGTACACGCTGCCGTTTGAGGAGGAGATCGGCCAGCATCCGTCTCTGGAGGATCTTCAGGATCTGGTGGTTCATAAGAAGCTGCGCCCGGCGTTCAAGGACTGCTGGCTCAAGCATTCAGTGAGTGACGCGCTTACAAACCCATAACCGTTGCATATGATATATAATACAATATATTATTCATAAAGAATATCATGTTCAATACCAACTAAATTGAAAGAATAATACTAATTAGGGATGCACAATATTATTGGACCGATATCGGCCGATAATGGCTTTAAATGTAGATATCGGCATCGGTCCGATATGAATAATTATGCCGATATGTGTCACCGATAAGAGGAATATTAATTCACATGTGCTCAGGGTGTGCTCGTGATTAGATCAGCAGTGTGGCTCGTTCTGAAGCACAGTTGTGTCTTAATGATGATTAGATTCAGTGTTTAATCTGTGCAAGCATGTAGAGAATGAGTTCGGTGTAAAGTAGTGTTATTTTAGTATAATTGTAAATACTATTACATTTTGTATTAATATTTTGAAACGGTTTAATTTTTATATTTAACAATTTCATTTTAATTTTTAGTAGTTATATAGTTTTAGTAGTATGTTTTATGTGCGTTATATATATATTTATATAAAATAAATATAAATTATAAATAATTATAAATAAACTAGAGAAGCAACATAATATCTGTGTTTAACTGAAAGCGCTGCTCGTCTCCGCCTCGCACTGAACACAGGAGAGAGAGAGAGCGAGAGAGAGAGAGAGCGAGAGAGCGAGCGCGAGAGAGAGAGCGGGAGAGAGAGAGAGCGAGCGCGAGAGAGAGCGGGAGAGAGAGCGGGAGAGAGAGCGGGAGAGAGAGCGCGAGAGAGAGAGAGCGAGAGAGAGAGTGAGAGAGAGAGAGAGAGAGCGGGAGAGAGAGAGCGCGAGAGAGCGAGAGAGAGAGGGGCAGTACCAGCGATTCTCAGAAACTAAATAATGTTTGGGTGCTTTTTTGAAGGAAAAAAGTTGTTAAAGGCGTCTGCAATGTTGCTAAGTTGGCTACAATTTGCATCTCCATTTCTCCAACTATGGGTCGAGCCACGGGTCAAACTGAAAATATGTGCTGCGTTAATCGTGCATTAATAAAATTTGTGCCGTTAAAATGTATTTGCATTAACTCGTTAACTTTGACAGTACTAATATATATAGCCATTAAAATTAGTGTCATTTTCTTGTGTGTTTTTGTCATTTTCAGTAGTTCTGTTAAACTAGTGTGTGATAACTCCAGATGTGTGTGTTGTGTTCAGGGTCTGGCGCAGATGTGCGAGACGATCGAGGAGTGCTGGGATCACGACGCGGAGGCACGGTTATCGGCCGGATGCGTGGAGGAGCGTATCTCTCAGATCCGCCGTCTGACCAGCGCCACTACCTCAGACGGCCTGCTTTCCATGGTCACCTCGCTCACCAACGTGGACCTGCCGCCCAAAGAGTCCAGCATCTGACCCTCAGAGACTCTCAAACCACATCGAAGCAGCTGCTATTTTATCCTAACCTTTTTTAAACTTTATTTTTATTATTGTTATTATTATTATTATTGTTTTTCTGATCGGATCAGTAACTACCAGCTCACTTCTCTACTGTATTTTTGTCATCGCAGAAGATTTTTAAACATGCATTCAGGTGCCGACAAATGAATGCTGACCGATGCAGGTACCTCGATGTTTCCGTTCTCAGTTTTTATCGCTCATCTATGGTTTTTCCATTCGGATCGCCTGCGACGAGCAACCAGTTCATCTGAAGATTCAACAGTGCTGCAAAACCCGCGAGGATCATTTTATGACTGTTACACGCGCAACCTGACCTCCTCGCGGGATTTCACTTTCCTATTTCTCTTTTTCCGACAGTGTGCTATTCGAAAAGTAGGGAAAACGTGTCTTTTACGGAACTAACGGGTGTTGAGGAACACGGAAAAGACATCTGGACTAATTCCTTTCTTTCTTTCGGTTTTATTTGGTGGTGACTGTGAACGGGTTGGTTGGCTTTTATCGAGTGGATCTGGCTGGAAACTCTTGCCTGTGGAAATATGGGAGGTTTGGTACGGAAATCTTTCTCAGGTATCCAGTGTCAAGGGGTCCATGACTGCCTTTCCCACGTCATTATAGGACAGAGAGAAATATAACGGTGCCCTGAGGAATTTAACACTAAAACGTGTGTTGTGAGAGAGAGTGTGTGTGAGTGAGAGAGAGAGAGAGAGAGTGAGTGTGTGTGTGTGTGTGTGTGTGTGTGTGTGTGTGTGTGTGTGTGTGTGTGTGTGTGTGAGTGAGAGAGTGTGTGTTTGGTGCTGAGAGTTTGTTGAAAAGAGAAAAAAAGACCATAAAAAGTTAGGCCCGTGCGGCCGTATGAACGAAGTGTTGTTTTTTTCTGTCTAGTTTCTCTTGTAATAATGCAACGTGTGTTTTGGACGTCCGGAGTGAAGGACTGAATCCTCACCTGGACTCAGAAAAGTGAAATTCTGGGTCAAAACACCTCCAAATCAAAGGAAAAAATAAGAAATAATATGTTTGGTTTTTTTTAAACCATAATTGTGGCATTATTATTAAGCACATTTTCCTTCAAATTCTTATGACCGTAATGCAATTTATTATTTCTGGTAATTTCATTATTCTCAGTGTTTATTTTATTACTGCAACACTTTAATTTATGCATGTTTCAACCTAAATTTGAATGACCATAATGCATCCTGATGTTTTGTTCTTGGTGTTGACTACATAATTTTTCATTTAAAAAAATCAGTACAGATAGTACAACAAATATTAAATAATATTAAAACATTTTACCCCAAATTCTCATGACTGTAATTCGAGATCCAGATTTTTTTAAACTTATTTATTAGTAGCATTATTATTATTATTATATATTTTTTTGTTATTTCTAATTATTCTCAGTTTTGATTCTTATTACTGTAATATACAAATTAATGCTGGTTTTGATTAAAAGTGCAGACAGTACAACAAATACTTAAATGATATAAAGTCATTTTTACTTATTTTATTATTTTTGGTAATTGTCATTGTCCTCAAAGCTGATTCTAATTATCACTGTACTATAATTAAACTGAATTCAGTTCAGGCAGTCCTACAAATACCTCAATCTAACTTTTTTGTTATTTTAATTCATAAAGATAATTTTGGGGGGAAATGTGCTTAAATGTACAATTTCATATTTTTTTCTTGGACTTTAAGCTGAAATATGACCCTGTTTTAATGCGATTCACCCAGAAAGTGTTTGGTTTTGGTCGGGTCCCTTCATGTATTACCTCTTTCTAACAGGGACCAAATCTGAGATCTGACCTCCAGCGATATTGAGACTTTAATTTGGGGACAAAGTTATAGAATGTCAAACTTCACTTTGACCAGGTGGCGTTTGACTCATTAACAAAGACAAAAAAACACAAGAATGATATTTATTTTGTTTTAAAAGTGGCTAGTAAACCACATTTCCATATGCCATAATTCAAGAGTGCATTTCCACAGCGCTGCTGCTGATTGGATGAAACGTCTTGATATTTGCTGTATCTTCTCAGTAAAGTTCATCCTCAGATGCAACCGCGCATGTCTCCAGACATTCAAAAGACTTCCGAGACCAACGAGCGCAACTCTAAACAATAAAATCAGAGAGAAGATATTGTACCACAGACCACCTCAGACCACAAATACCTCAGATTTTCTACGTGTTTGACTTCTGTTATATATTTTGTTAGTTGTGTTGACTTGTAGTAAGCATATTTTGATGGCTTTTATGATTAGGAAAGATGTTTTTGGAGAAGTAAAAAGAAAAAAACTACATAAAAAAGAAGTGCTACTAAGTTCTGTTGTATAAACGAGCGAACCCATGATGTAAATAGCTGTAAACCGTGTAGAATCGTGCCGATCAGTGAAACAGGGCATTATTCTTCTTTTTCTTCCTGTCTCTTACTTCACGGGACATTGAACCTTAAACGTTTGGCACTTCTTCCAAAAATTTGATTGTATTTCCAATTTTTACTTGCACAATTTTTTACCTACCCCTTGTATGGCATTACGAGGGACAAAATTGAACCTGTCGTCCCTTAAATGGATTAAAGTTCACAGAAAAATCACATTTCTGTCTTCATTTAGTCTTCATCTCAAGCTATTAAAACCTTGACTTTATTTATTCTGTTGAACCCAAAAGATGATATTCTGAAGGCCTAAAAGTTGCCGGTAGCCATTGACTTCCATTCTATAAAATATCTTATTTTGAAGAATATTGGAACCAAATAGTTGATGGTAGCCATTGACTTCCATAGTATTTTTCTTCCTCCTACAATGGAAGTCAATGGCTACCGTCAGCTGTTTGGTTACTAACACTCTTCAAAATAAGATATTTTGAAAACAATATTTTTAAGAATGTTAGTAACCAAATAGCTTCTCCAAAATATCTTATTTTGAAGATTGTTGGGAGCCAAAATATCTTATTTTGAAGCATTTTGGGAACCAAACAACTGATAGCCATTGTCTTCCATAATATACCTTTTCTTTCATACTTTGTAAGTCAATGGCTACCGTCAAACCGAAAGTATCTTCTGATGACCGAACTGTCATTTTTGTGTGAACTATCCCTTTAAGAATTGACTGTGAACCCAACGCTTACCAAATTACCTCGGCCAAATTTTATCGGCGATGTCACAACGATCTTCAGGGCCAAATGAAGGTTCGGTGTCCCGAACGTTTGTGCCATTTCTCTGCTCTCTGTACCCATGATGCACTGCAGCGGTCGCTTCGACTTCCTCTCAAACCCAGCTCAGAGCTTTAAGTTATCCATTATGGTGCCATATATCTAGAGTTTAAATGAAGATCCGTCTTTGACAACGTTTTGATTTACCTTTTTTAGATCACAGGTCAGCTGATAATTGTTTTTTTTTAGTCTCTCTTGTTTTCAGTTGCGATGTTGTAGCATTCGAAACGTTGCGATGCCCAATTCTGGCATGGCGAAGTGCCAAAGTAGCTCGTTTCCCAGCGATAGCTCGGCCAATCACGGGTCTGCTTCAGTCTCTGCATCTGCATACTTTCAGGTTCTCTTCAGGTTAACCGGGAAAGTTCGGATTGGTTGCGCAATCGGAGAGTTTCCGACCGGCTCAGACGATGTAGCAAGCAATACCTCCAGCAATAGTCTGTAGACCGATCTTTGGGCATTGAGATCCACACCGCGCTTCGATGAACTGATATGTAGCCAAATTCCTCCGAGAGGAAAACCAAAGGCTTCGATTATGTTTAACATTAGCTGGTTGTTTTTACAAATGTCTTTGTCGTCTAGAAAAGTGAGGTTTTGGTGTTGCCAGACTGTGTTGGAGGAGTTTGTGGTTTGTCTTATGCACGGTGTTTCATCCATGTGAGAGATATGATTTATGCAATACACTCACACGCTTCATTATGCACTAAAGACAGTCCAGTGTTTCTCCAGAATGTCGTCACCTCCGCCGTCGTGCCAATTTCTCCTGATTTACAGCCTCCTAACACTTCAAACACATCTCGTGAAACTTCTTAAGAAACGTATTTCACACAGAACCAAAAGAAAAAAGGGAATATTTTGCATATTTTTAGGATTAAGGTAACTAATGCTATCTCTTCACATATATATATATATATACACATGCATACATAAATTTTCACATGTATATGTGAATTAATTTTTTATAACATTTATATATTAGTTATTTTATTATTACATTTGTTTTTGTAAATACTGTATGTGTATATATATATATATATATATATAAAACGTTCTTTAAAATAAATGACTTGAAATAAAATAAAATTTCTTACAAATATATAGACAGTTTAAAAGACAAAAATGACAAAAGCACAACAAAATTACTAAAACTTTAACTAAAATTAAAAGAAAAAATATTAATAAAATTATAACAGAATCTCTTAATCTTTTAATTTATATTTTTTATTTTATTTAAAGGTTTATTATTTTTGCGCTTGTCTTTTTTCATGTTTTTGTCTCTTTTTAAAAAAAAAATACGATGTCTATATATTTTTAGGATTTCGTTTTTTATTTAGTTTATTTCAAGTAAACCTAAATTATATCTGGAAATGTTGCCTTGTCAACTGCCTGCAATAAGTTTTTTGTAAAAAAAATACAATTAATTAACGTAAATTTTATTTCCAGAAACAAATGTTTTAATGGGTTTAATTTGAGTTTATATATAATTTCTCATTTGATTTTGTGGTGAAATATGCTCTGGATGAGTTTTCTGAGATCTCAAAGACGGATGGATTTATGATTCATATTTGATATGAGGAGGGAAAGGAACGTGCTTGTGTTTTCTGAGCTGAAGCGATCGCTGCGTCTGCGTCACGTTTCTCTCTGTCGTCTCTCACTTTCTGTTCTACCTGCAGAAAAGAAGCTATGTAAAATAAATATGGAAAAACTCTATAGATATATCAGATATGAAACTCTAAAAGTGACCAGCTGTAACTCTGGATGCAATCTTTGGTCCAGGTTTTCAGGACGCCGATACCTCAGAACTCACTGAAGCAGTGTTTATAGCTGGAGCGTCGTGACACACGAACGAATGAACGAATCAAAGTGAATCACAAAGCTCTGTGTTTATAGCTGGAGCGTCGTGACACACGAACGAACGAACGAATCAGAGTGAATCACAAAGATCTGTGTTTATAGCTAGAGCGTCGTGACACACGAACGAACGAACGAATCAGAGTGAATCACAAAGCTCTGTGTTTATAGCTGGAGCGTCGTGACAAATGAACGAACGAATCAAAGTGAATCACAAAGCTCTGTGTTTATAGCTGGAGCGTCGTGACACACGAACGAACGAATCAAAGTGAATCACAAAGCTCTGTGTTTATAGCTGGAGCGTCGTGACACACGAACGAACGAATCAAAGTGAATCACAAAGCTCTGTGTTTATAGCTAGAGCGTCGTGACACACGAACGAACGAACGAATCAGAGTGAATCACAAAGCTCTGTGTTTATAGCTGGAGCGTCGTGACAAATGAACGAACGAATCAAAGTGAATCACAAAGCTATGTGTTTATAGCTGGAGCGTTGTGACACACGAACGAACGAATCAAAGTGAATCACAAAGCTATGTGTTTATAGCTGGAGCGTTGTGACACACGAACGAACGAATTAAAGTGAATCACAAAGCTCTGTGTTTATAGCTGGAGCGTCGTGACGAACGAACGAACGAATCAAAGTGAATCACAAAGCTCTGTGTTTATAGCTGGAGCGTCGTGACGAACGAACGAATTAAAGTGAATCACAAAGCTCTGTTGTACTGATGTGTGCCGTGTGTGACGAGCCCTCCACAACCTCCTCATCCCGAGAAAAACCTCAGTTATCATCGAACAAACTAGTCTGTCAAACTAGTTAGTTTGAGTCAGAACGAGTAAAACTGGGGAGTTTGCATGAGATTTCTGTTCAAATATTACATAACGACATGATCTGTGAAGGCCCTAAAAATCTCCAATTGTGTGAATTAATAATGTTATTTAAATTAATAACCTGCTCAATTATGCATCTTTCTTTTGTTTTTCTTTTTTTTTTTTTACATGTCAAAGCAAGCTGTTAATAAAAAAAAAAATCATTTTATTTGTTTACATTTTTTAAATATTTTATTTTATTTGAATAAGAAATCTCAACCCCAGAAAGGTTAATACACATTTGTTTTTATTTTATTAATGTATTTTATTGTATTTATTGGTTTCTTTTTTTAAAGTTGAAAAAATTATATTTTAGATTTTTTTTGCGCGTTTTTGTTTTATTTTATTTTAAATTTTATTGAACAGTTTAACCAATTAATATATATATATATTAGGGCTGTCAAAATGGCTGAAAAACTAAATTCGAATTTTGTACTTAAATATAATCAAAATTCGAATTATATTCAAATTTAAATTATCAAATTTCAGTTAGGTGGGAAAAAAGCTTTTGGCTTCTCTCTTGAGGCCACAAGAGGGCGCATCGAGCAAAATATTACTAAAACATAAAATAACACGACTACCTTTGAAAAATGTGCATCATGTTTAAAATAATGTTCAACCATATATAATTAAGTTGCTTAAACAGTTAGAAACAAAAAAGTATATATATATACTCCATTTAAAACAAAGCACGGAAAACCAATCACAGAGTAATATTACTTTTTCGTTTAAAAAGATGATGCAGTGTTCGGGGAGAGACGTCCCGCCATAAAGTTTTGAGACATGTTTTTTCAAAGTTGAACTTACAATAGTTTTAAATGGCTTTCTAAATATCTGACTCTCTTTTGCGAGATCCGAGTAGAGGTTACTGTAGAAAATACGCAAAATATTATTCTTTTTCTGCAGTATTTTGAATGAACAACGTATCCAGTGGCTTCAACTGGATAGGCAAAAAAAAGCATTAAAATGTGGATTTTTATTTTAAATTCGACGAATATTTGAAAATTAAAAAAATTCGAAATTTTTGACAGCCCTAATATAAAATCTACATTTAATGGGTTAATTTCTTATTATATTTAGCGTGTTTTTATTTTATTTTATTTGAGTGGGAACTCTATATATGACATTTGTAGGGTAGTTTTTAATTCTGTTATTTTCATCGAATGCAAACTCTCAAACCCAGATTATTGTTAATCTCGTGATCGTGAGGCGAGACGGAGTTTGTCGAGGGCCGATGTTTCAAACGCTGTTTCTTTTCCAGAATATGTGAACTGTAAATGTTGTAGGTGATCTGTCACTATTGTAGCTGAAACTGTAGAACAGACATGGCTTGTACTACTGATGTTAACACAAATATACTCTAGATCTATGTAAGACGAGATGTGAACGGAGAGTGGAGCGTGTTTTGGACCGAGGAGCCGTTGTAATATAGTTGTTTGATCTGCAGTGGATCCTGTGGTGATGTTAGAGCTCGGTATCAGCCGGGCTGTGCTGGTTTCTCCTCCGCATTGGGGCCAGAATAAACCAGTATGAATGTAGTATTTGCCCGGTGTGAAACCAGCACAGCCCCACCACTGGAGAAAATACTAGAAAGGAGTATTTCAATTTATCTTTTTGTATATGAAAGTAATCAATAAATACTGATAAAGCATCTTTTGAGCTGCGTGTCGTTTCTCAAACATGTTTTGCCCTCTTTAGCAACTAATCGCTGATCACACAGCAGTGAAATTAATTATTATTATTTACAGTATATTCGTTATTATTATTTTTATAGATGGGTTAATCAACTTGATAACAGGTCAGTATATCAAATATTTATTTATTAATAAAGAATTATGTATTTGTTAATAAATACACATTATTTAATATTAAATAAGTAAAATTAGAATAACAATAAAAAATGTAATATAAAATTAGTTTAATTAAATGTATATTATTATATAAATATATGTATATTCAGAAATTAAAATAGAAATTTGAAATTAAATATAAATTTAATATACTGAGCTTAAACTAATATATAATGAAATAACTAGTATATATTAATTTTATAATTTTGTTTAATTTTTAATTAAATATGAACGTGTGCGTACGTGCGTGCGCGCGCCGTAGTGTGTGTGTGTGTGTGTATTGAATGTTTGTGTGTGTGTGTATATATATATATATATGTATGTGTATATATATATATGTCTGGATGTATGTGTCTGGGTCTGAGCGGTCTGTGTGCGGTCTGTGTGCGGTCTGTGTGCGGTCTGTGTGCGGTCTGTGTGCGGTCTGTGTGCGGTCTGTGTGCGGTCTGTGTGCGGTCTGTGTGCGGTCTGTGTGCGGTCTGTGTGCGGTCTGTGTGAGGTCTGTGTGAGTCTGTTGTGAGCGGTCTGTGAGCGGTCTGTGTGAGGTCTGTGTGAGCGGTTGTGAGCGGTCCTGTGTGAGGTCTGTGTGCGGTCTGAGAGGTCTGAGAGGTCTGAGAGGTCTGAGAGGTCTTTCTGAGCGAGGTCTGAGAGGTCTGTGTGCGGTCTGTGTGCGGTCTGTGAGGTCTGTTGCGTTCTGTGAGGTCTGTGTGCGGTCTGTGTGCGGTCTGGTGCGGTCTGTGTGCGGTCTGTGTGCGGTCTGTGTGCGGTCTGTGTGCGGTCTGTGTGCGGTCTGTGTGAGTGCGGTTGTTGTGTGAGCCGGTCTGTGAGGTCTGAGCGGTCTGTGAGGTCTGTGTGCGGTCTGAGAGGTCTGTGTGCGGTCTGAGAGGTCTGTGTGCGGTCTGAGAGGTCTGTGTGCGGTCTGTGTGCGGTCTGTGTGCGGTCTGAGGTCTGTGTGCGGTCTGAGAGGTCTGTGTGCGGTCTGTGAGGTCTGTGTGCGGTCTGAGAGGTCTGTGTGCGGTCTGTTTGGTCTGTGAGATCTGTGTGAGGTCTGAGCGGGTGCGCGTGTCTCTCTGTAAGGCTGGAGATGTACTGCAGAGAGCTGGACCGCTGCTGCTGCCACAGACTCAAGAGAATGACCGAAGAACCGTCTGCTATCAGGTCAGACAATCAGACCGTGACCTTTGACCTGCACAGGGAAAGAGAGGCAGATGACACACACGTCACTAGATCATTTTATTTGAATTTAATGCATAGAGAAATAACAAAACACGGCATAATAATCATCTTTATTTTCTACAGCGCCTTTAAATGTTACTTCTCAAAGCGCTTTATGCAAGCAAATAAAACATCATATAAAATAGAAATAAAACATGTATTCAAAACACTTCAAATAGAAAAATGTATATGCAAATTAAATTAAAAGCTACCCTAAATAAATTAGTTTTAAGGCCAGATTTACAAATATTCTATAACATAATTTGTATATAGTTCAATGGGTTACACTTTATTTTAAGGTGTCCTTGTTAGTGTAATTCTACATGAGTAATATTAATTAACTACATGTACTTGCTATATGATTAGGGTTTGGCTCAGGGTTACGTGCATGTAATTATGCATAAGTTATTGTTATTATAATAGCAAGTACATGTAATATGTAAGAAGGAATATCATAAAGGAAATTAATGCAAAATAAATAAATACCACAATAAATATAAATGCAAATAGCATATATGTCAGTATATAATTTCATTAAGAAAATTACAGTTATTATTATTATTATTAAATGAAGAATATCCTTAAAATCCGATTTTTAAATGTAGCTTTCTCTGTTTTTTTAAGCATCTTTTTCTTCATAATAAAGCATATTCCTAAAGGAAATTAAGACGACATGCACTATAATTTCATATTACAGCCATAAACACAGACATGTTTGTTTTCTTTGTAATAAAGCATAGTCCCGATGGAAATTAATGCAAGAACGAGACAAATAAATGCATGTCAATAGATAATTTCAAGAAAATCACACACACACACACATCACTATTTTTATTATTATTATTTCATAAAGAATATCTTCAAATTCCTATATTTTTAAATATGCAACAAATAAACCCCTTGAGATGCATCGTCTCGTTTTCATATCACTACCATATTAACACATGGAGTATTCATAATTATATTAATATTATTTATATTTAAATTAGTGCTGTCAAACGATTAATCGCATCCAAAATGTACGTTTTTGTTTACATAATATGTGTGTGTTGTGTATATTTATTATATATATATAAATAAAACACATACATGTAAATATTGAGAAAATATTACATGCATATATATTTAATATATAAACATATCATATTTTTCTGAAATATATACATGCATGCGTTTGTATTTATATATTCATAATAAATATACACAACACACACATATATTATGTAAACAAAAACTTATATTTTGGATGCGATTAATCGTTTAACAGCACTAATATATATTTAACCAGCAATTACAAGAAATTTCAAAACAAGAAATCAATTTATGAATTTTTTCTTCATAATAAAGCATACTCCTAAAGCGAATTATAATTCTAGATTTTAGCTATAAAACTTTAGTTTCATGCAAACATGTCTGTTTTCCTTTCTTTTGCTTGATAAGTGAAGAAGTTCATTAAAGAAAATGTGATTGTACTGATGATGAAAGTCCAGTAGGTGGCGCTGCTGCTCTTCATTGACTTCAAATCAATACTCAGCGTTCCCATTTAAACCTCAAACCAACATTAAAATTATATTTTCCCACCGCTCTGTCCCTCGTCTCTTACGATTTTATAGAGTAATCTTAACAACTGCATCTAAGTGATGTGTAGTGACACTGTCGGGGGGGTCCGGAGCTCCAGCTGGCTTCAGAGGGACAGATTTGGTTTTGTGCCGTGTGTAAATGGACACGGACAGGTGCCCCGAGGCTCAGGACTCTCACAAACGAGCCGAGACAGAAGCCGTGTTATCTCCGGGGAGCGAGCGAGGGTCTGATGGGAATCACTGGGAAAGAGAGGAGCACTGATCGCTGGATGCTCGTCCTCTCATATGATAATCCAACTCGTTATCTTTAAATCATACACCAGAGACTTTCTTCTGTGGAGCACAAAAGCAGATGTTTAGCGGTATGTTCATGCTGCTCTTTTCCTAACAATCAAAGTGATGCTGCCGAGATCCCAAAATGTCAAAAAAGTGCAATTGTAGTAGAACGTATGACATTATATTTATTGTTAATATATTATATTATGTCATAAATGGTGCATAAGTAATTTGGATTCCTTAATGTTGCCTTTTTTATCTTTTTTAAAGCTTGATGGACACTGTGTCTGTCACATTCATCAATATATTGGACATACCATCATGGAAATGTTTTAAATATCATGTTTAAGAAATAAAAAGGTTATACGGATTTAAATCAGAGTGAGTAAATGTTGACATCTTTTGTGTGTCTGTGAAGTAACTCGTTAAGAAACAATCCCAGAATTTATAATAATGTTATTTTTATTATTATGTTATGAATTATATATTATCAAATATATTTTATTTTGTTATATATTATATATATATATATAATATATATATTGCTTTGGGGTCATTAGAATATTTCAGTTAAATTAAAAACTCACAGTAAAAACATAAACAGTAAGTTAATATTTCTATTTCACATAAATGCTGTTATTTTGAACTTTCTATTAATCTGTGAATCCTGAAAAATAAAATATATCACGGTTTCCTCAAAAATATTGTGCAGCACAACTGTTTCCAACATTGATAATAATCAGAAATATTTCATATTATTATGATTTCTGAAGATCATGTGACACTGAAGACTGGAGTAATGATGCTGAAAATACAGCTTTAATCAGAGAAATAAATTACAGCTTAACACATATTCACATAGAAAACAGCTGTTTTACATTAGAATAATATTTAGCATTTTTACTGTATTTTTGATTAAATAAATGCAGCTTTGGTGAGCAGAGAAAACATGTTATTGCCCCTAAACTGTATTATGTTTCTGTACACACTCATACACTAATGTTTGTGATCTACATGTCACAGCTGATCGGGAAAGACGACGTAGCGGTTCCCTCTCACCTCTACAAAGTGATCCTGGCACAGAAAGACTCGTCTCCAGACGCTCTGGCTCTCGGGGCGTTCGTGATCCCGAACGCTGCGATCGGCTTCGACCGGCCGCTGACGGAGTTTCAGGTGCATGGATGCAAACGACTCACCTGTTTCAGATCAGGACAGGTCACCAATGAGATTTGCTTAGATCCAATCAGAAAGTGTTTTAATGGGGGGGGGGATATTACATGTATTTGAGGTCTGAGATGAGAGAGAGAGGGGGAAGGGCATGCATTTTGCACTTTACGTCTTCATTGTCGTCTAATCAGCCAATATTGTCTTAAATAGCCGGCATAGCACTTCATCTTTTATAACATGGGATTTTAAACAAATTTTATGGCAGCCATATCACCCTGCAGCCCAAGACCGGTTGCCCACTGAAGCTAAGCAGGGTTGAGCCTGGTCAGTACCTGGATGGGAGACCTCCTGAGAAAAACTAGGTAGCTGCTGGAAGAGGTGTTAGTGAGACCAGCAGGGGGTGCTCACCCTGTGGTCTGCGTGGGTCCTAACACCCCAGTATAGTGAAGGGGACACTATACTGTCAACAAGCACCGTCCTTCGGATGAGACGTTAAACCGAGGTCCTGACTCTCTGTGGTCATTAAAAATCCCAGGATGTCTTTCGAAAAAGAGTAGGGGTGTTACCCCGGCATCCTGGCCAAACTAGCCCATTGGCCTCCGACCATCATGGCCTCCTAATCATCCCCATACACTGATTGGCTTCATTACTCTGTCTCCTCTCCACCAGTAAAGTGGTGGGCGTTCTGGCGCACTATGGCTGCCGTCGCATCATCCAAGTGGATGCTGCACATTGGTGGTGGATGAGGAGATAGCCCCCTTACTATGTAAAGCGCTTTGAGTGTCTAGTAAAGCGCTATATAAATGTAACTAATTATTATTATTATTAAACAAATTTTATTCAATCTTGATTTTTGTCAAATGTTGCAACAAGATGTTTTTTGTTAAAAATGACAGTTTTGGACATATATGCAGCAATATTTGTAGCAATAACCAACAATACGTTGTATGGGTCAAAATTATTATTTTTATTTTATGCCAAAAATCATTAGGATATTAAGATCATGTTCCATGAAGATATTTGTACCGTACATATATCAATGCATATTTTTTTATTAGTAATATGCATTGCTAAGAACTTAATTTGAACAACTTTAAAGGCAATTTTCTCAATATTTAGATTTTTTTGCACCCTCAGATTCCATATTTTCAAATATTGTTCAATCACAACAAACCATACATCAATGGAAAGCTTATTTATTCAATATAAATATTATTTATTTACTTATAACTGGTTTTGTGCTCCAGGGTCACATATAAGCTTATAAAAAATACCTTAAAGTAACTACAAATGAGCGTGCAAAGCAAATGTCTTTAAAATAAATCCTACTAAATAAAATAATTTATTGAATTTACTAAAAAAAATTAAGGTAAGTGATTGCAATCGATTTATTTGTGCTACATTTAAATAAACAACTTTATTTTACTAACTTAAAAAAAGCAAAAAAATCGATTGCAACCACTTTCGTTAAAAATCATATATTAAAATAAATGTATATATATATAAACCTTGTTATGTGTACTGTGTTGGGCTCACTGAGACTCGTTACAGCACTTGTGTATCATCGCTCTTTTGTTGGTTTTGATTGCTTCTATTGTCCTCACCTGTATTTCACTTTGGATAAAATCGTCTGCTAAATGACTAAATGTAATGTAGTATCCCTGTGTGTGGTGTGTGTGTCCACTGCTCCAGGTGTGTGTGCTTGGATGGGTCAAATGCAAAGAACAAAATTTCACTGCTGGTTATACTCTGTATAATTATGTATGTGACAAAAAATAAAATAAAATCAAAACCGATTTTTTTTTTTTTTTTACATAACCGATTATGGTCAAATGCTTAACTATCGGGAAAAATATTGGTAAACCGATATATCGGTCGATCTCTATAATGTAGTATCATGTTCTTCAGTGAGCATGCCCCTGATCGGCTCAATGTTCTCCCGTTACCCCCCCCCCCCCGTACCTGTGTGCATCTCTGCAGGTGAGTCTGTGGGATCTGGAGCGGATGTCGGGCCTGACGTTCTTCCCTGCGGTGGAGCGACGCGAGCGGCTGAAGAACCTGTGTGAAGAGGACTCCTGCCAGCTCATGGACTTCAAGCGCTTCACGCTGTACATCAGCGGACGCAAGGTGGCGAGCGCTAGGACCCCGTGCGGAGGAGACAGAGCTCACGCCACACCTGACCACCTGAGTGTCAAAGACAGCCCGGAGCCGTCACACCTGACCAATACCTGATTGTGACCATTAAAACCTGGACCA
>CM049814.1:162281-167281 GCA_027422405.1 Ptychobarbus kaznakovi
TTATTTTTATAATTATATACAGTGTATGTAGCTATATATACAAATGTTTTTTTAATGGTGTCTTTGCTCATGAATAGCTGTTTATTGATTAAAACTATTGTAAAAGATGTGAAATTATTATCAATTAAAACATGTTACCTATGTGAATACATGTTAACAAATTTATTTCTGTGATCAAAGCTGTATTTTCAGCATAAATTCTCCAGTCTTCATTGTCACATTATCTTCAGAAATCTATCATTTGAAACATTTCTGATTATTATCAATGTTGAAAACAGTCGTGCTGCACAACATATTTTGTGGAAACCCTTAAACATTTTCAGGATTCACAGATTAATAGAAAGTTTAAAAAGAGCAGCATTTATTTGAAATAATAAATATTTTACATTATACAATGTCTTTACTGTGACCTTTGATCAATTTAGTGTGTCTTAAATTAAAGAAATACCATTTATTTTGAATATAGATAGATGGATAATAGATAGAGATAATTTTAAATTTATAAAAATAGATCAAGAGTGATCAAACCACACGTCTGTTCATCTTCTGATGATACTTTGTGTGTTTCAGTGTTCATGCAGAAAGAGCAGCTGCAGTCACACATACGTCAGGTCGCATCTGATCAGAATCAGCTCTGAAGCATCAGCACCAGCCACACCATCTCACACACTCACTCTCGCACAACTCACGACACACACACACACACCACACACACACACACACAATCTCTCTCTCTTACCACACACACACACACACACACACACTCTCACTCTCACACACGCACATGCACACACAACACACACACACACACACACACACTCACTCTCTCTCTCTCTCACACGCACACACTCACTCACCTCACTCACTCACTCCACTCACTCACTCACACACTCACTTCACTCACACACACACACACACACACACACACACACACACACACACACACACACACTCTCTTTCTCTCTCACACACACACACGCACGCCACGACACATTCTCTCTCTCTCTCACGCACACACACACACTCTCTCACTCTCTCTCTCTCTCACACACGCACATGCACACACTACACTCTCTCTCTCTCACTACACACACGTACATGCAACACACACACTCTCTCTCTCTCTCTCACACGCACACGCACATGCACACACACACACACATCACACACACACACATCACACACTCACACACACACACACACACACACACTCTCTCTCTCTCTCACACACACAGAGACCACACGCTCTCTGCAGTCAGCAGGTTTAACCTCTGCCTTTTGTGTTGTTCATGAGCTTCATTCCTGTCCTCATGTGACCATAAGAAGAATCCTGTCATCTCTGGGCAGTCTTGAGTCTGTTGAGGACATCGGTTCATCTTGTCTCATGTCCACAGATCCTGATGTGAGTGTTGTTTCTCCTCAGACTGACCTACTGGCCTTCATTTGCAGACTTGATGACCGGCCTAATTCAGCTCAACGCATTCATACTGCATTAATCAGCAATGTGAACATATTAATCAATCACACACATGTACAGATCAACTGTTCTTACTGAAGTACTGTGGTGCTACCAAGGGGACAGGTTGGTATACGATGGTATAACATGAAAGAACAGCATGGTACCATACTTCAAAATACCACGGTACTATGTTGTGTCAGTACTATTACACTAGGTACATTAGTATCTTCTACATAGATGTTTTTGAAGAGTATTATTTATATACTTATAGTTTTTATTAATACTTATATAATAATAATATTAGCTTTTATTTTAATATTTTCAGTTTTTATTGAATATTTTGTTTAATTATTTCACTTCTTTATTAATAATGTGCTTTTGTCATTTTTATAATTTTTTTAATTATACTGCTTGAGTAAAATTTTATTTAATTTTTAGTTTTAGGTTATTATTTACAGTTTTTAAATTTTAGTTTTCAACTTCAGTTATTCAAGGCAACATTTCAAATTTTAGTTTACATTTTATATCAAATATTTGTTTTATTTTATTTCAGCTTTAGTTAAATATATTAAGTTTCTACAATATATTGTAGAAATGTAATTTCCCGTAAAGCTGCTTTGCAACGATTGTATCGTAAAAAGCCCTATACAAATAATACTGAATTGAACAGTTCCCATAATAATAGTTTTATTTGTTACTGAGATTTTTGTGTTGTTGCATGTTTTGAGTAGTTGCTAGGGTGTTCAGTTGGTTTCTAAGGCATATCCATGTGGTTGCTAGAGTGTTCGGGTGGTTACCAGGGTGTCTCTACATGGACTCTCACAGTCTTGCAGCAGATAGACTTACAGTAAAGTGTAACAGAGGTTTGATGACATCACTGACGCCTATCATAGCTCACGTGTGCTCGTATAAAGGTCACGTGCCGCGTACAGTACGGAGCCGTACAGTGTGTTGACTTCTTCTGCGTCTGTATTACGTGTGTAAAATAGGGCAGGACGCCTGTTGTTTAGGAAGTGCCATCCTTCAGCCGTTTCTTGCTGCGCGGGACAGTTTCGCCCAATTAAATTGATGAATGGCGCGCGCATGCACACCTGCTGTACGCGTGATTTGTGACGCGGCCGCGTTAGCGTTCACTGCTAATATGTGGAAAAACACAATTCTTAAATGCACGAGTCACGAGAATGACGGCTGGTTCTGCGTGAGAAATGAAGAGTGTGGGGTGTAATCTTAAAAGCGCTGAGAGAGAACCCAGAAACTCATTAGAAACTCACGTGACGCTCGGATATATGCGTGTGTGATCAATAACACACATGCTCACCTGTGTGTGTTTGTGCAGAAGCGTATCCAGGGACCTCATCAGGACCTGCTGCCATGGCAACCGTACACAACAAACACCGGGTCACGGCAACAGAGATCCAGAGCTGCACTTTCACTTCAGTGAGTTTATAACAGTCACATTATACAGACATAAATATACATCATACTCATATTGATTTAACACAATATTTACATTTACACTTGAGCTTTTGCACTTAGAATATACTGTAGAAGATTCTGTGTGTGCTACTTTTATGAATCTTGTATGGTTTATGTGTAATATTTATATAATAATATATATATATATAATATTTAAGAACAGTAGTAATAATAATTGAAAAAAGCTATATAAAATAATATTCAAAGTTGCACTTGGAATATAGCATTCAAGTAGTATGCACTTATATGTGGTTTATATATGTAATATTTTATTTTATGTGGTTTATATATATATATATATATATATATATAATCTACAACAACAACAATACTAATAATAGAAAGTAATATTTACAAATTTATTTTATGTAATTTATTTGTATATAATTGCATATTTTATTATTGTTATTGTTATTATATATAATTTCAAATATAAATGAATTATAAAAAAATTATATATATATAATTAACAATATATAATTGATATAATCATATGAGTTTAGGACAATTTTTTTTACATTTCTATTCCACTGAATGATTAACTAAATATTTAACATCAAATCAATGTATATAATAATAATTATTATTATTATTCAACTACATATACATTGATATTATTTAAATTATATGTATAATAAACAGATGTATATAAAAAATATTAAATGTATATTTATTGATTATAAAAATAGTTATTTAGAGATTTATCTTATTATTATTATTGTATCTTTTTTTAGGGTGGGGGGGCATTTTTTGTCAAAATAACAAATATTTGTATTAGTTGTGATTGAAAATCCGGCTTGTTCCACCAAATATTGATTTCTTAATTCTTCTGAAGTTAAAACATTGGTATTGAGTTATCTAAAAATTAATATAAACATGTCTGAAAACATGGCATCTTTTTTATTTTTACAAATTGTCAAAAAAGGCTCTAAATGACTAAATTCAATATTAAAAAAATGGAAGAAATGTCATCCCAGAATAAAAAAAATACATATTACGCAAACACACAACTGTACATCGTAAATGCAGAGACACTTTCAAGCGGTCTGCAGCATTATTATAATTTAGTTTGTATTTTATACTATTTTCATGCACATGTAGACGTTATGCAGTGGATGTATTTGTAAGTCTTGATCTGGAGGTCCTCTAGAACGGTTCTTCATGGTTTTCCCCGGCTTGATAAACAGAGCTCTGCATTACTAAAGCACTGATAAACATTACACATCATCACATACACACTCGTGCTGTAATGCACTGCATGCTCATGGGAAGGACCCGTTTGAGAGCAGCCCTGACCAGAGTCCTCCATCTGTCTGCTTCGACTTCAGCCGAAAGACCAGAAATGCTCTCGCATGACCTTCATTCACACAGACGCTTTCTTTGCCATATTAATATTTCAATCATATTAATATTTCAATCATGTATCGTTTTTAAAATTACATTAACATTAAATATATAATATATTGCTGCACAAGTTCCAAAAAAGTCAAATAAAACAATAACATTAAATAAAAAATAATAATAATAATAATTTGTGGCTAGAGAATAAATAATATTTAAAATTTTTATAATATTTTACATTATTACTGATTTTATTTTTTATTTTTTTAAACTGTCATTTTAAATGTTATAATATTTCACATTATTACTGATTTTACTGTATTTTTTAAAAAACTGTCATTTTAAATTTTAATAATATTTTACATTATTACTGATTTTACTGTATTTTGATCAAATAAATGCGGCCTTGATGAGCATATGAGACTTCTTAAAAAATCTCAAATTAAAATAAAATATCTTACTGATCCTAACATTTTTATATTATTATTATTATTAAATTATTAATATAAATTAATACACATTTTTTATTGTATTGTTTATTTTGTTTCTGATAACATTTTTTAAATATAAATATTTATTTAATTTTTTTGGACACTGGATAAATTTGTGTGCATGTAGATTTATTACATGCATATATATATATATATATATATATATATATATATAATAACACTTTTCAGCATAAAAGCATTCGATCAGAGCGGTTTCATCAGAAATGAGCAGA
>CM049814.1:172281-214781 GCA_027422405.1 Ptychobarbus kaznakovi
ACACACACACACACCACACACACCACACGCACACACACAACGTCACACACACACACACACACACACACACACACACACACACACACACACACACACACACACACACACACACACACACACACGCACACACACACACACACACACACACACACAAATAAGTGATATCAAACGATTAATCGCATCCAAAAGAAGTTTAAATTTATATATTTATATTCCTATAATTTATATATATATAAACATATGAATATATAAACGTAACATATTTTTCTTAAATATATACATGTGTGTGTGTGTGTGTGTGTATTTATATATTCATACACAGTACACACACATATATTATGAAAACAAAAACTTACTTTGGATGCGATTAATCTTTTGACAGCACTGATGTATATATATATATATTTAATATGAGCAAGAAATATAGAGCATTAAAAACAATAATTTGAATAAAAATGTCAAATTCAAGGCGTTACTTGCTGTTGTTATTATTATTATTAGTTCAATAATTTTGTTGAGTCACTGTATATTTGATAAATATAATATTGACCGTATGATATTTGTTTAAGATCTGGAGACATTTATATTCAAAGGTTGAAGAAGTTATCGAGACTCTTAAAAATCAAAGCTGTTCTGTCACAAGAAAGAAAATGACTGTCAGAGCTTTTGATTATTAATGTGAGAGTAATAACTCTTCAGAAACACAGCAGTCTGATTGATTCAAGTCAAACGCTAAACTTTCTCTTTTTATTTATTTATTATCTGTATTTAATCGAGACATTTTAAAATTCTGTCATTCAAAGTCATTCATCTTTAATGCCTTCAGACTTTATAATGAGCCTTTTTATGCTTACTTAAAAAATATATTATTAAAGCTTTTAAAAAGCCTATGAAATCAAGGTTTTTTATATTATAAGGATATATTTAATAATCTGTAATCGCAAAATTATCAAGTTGCATAAAACAATAATAAGCGGTGATGTCAAAAAATGTGCTTTAGATCAAAATGCTTAAAATATTAAACTTGGACTTTTTTCAATTTAATTTTTAAATCTGTGATATTTTTTCTGATTAGGAATTTAATGTATTTATGCATTCAAGTGTGTCTATTATTTTTGTTATTTGATTTTAATTTTTTTAAGATGCATTTGATCAAGACGTTTAAAAAGCCTATGAAATCAAAATTGGATTTATTTATTTATAGATTTTTTTTAGGAAAGACTGTATATTCGATAGACATAAACTGGAAATCTGGAAATATAGCAAGTAAACTTATTAGCCAAAAATAAAAAAGGTCGATGCATCTGCTTAAAAAGTGTTTAAAAAATTGTGCCTTATATTATTCATAGTTGATGTATTTTTTTAGAGATATTTGTGTCAATATCAGTGTTTAACTACAGAACCACCTTTATTATTCATAGCTAAAAATATTTGTGTCAATGTGCCCTCTAAAAGATGCATCTGGAAATATAGCAACTTCAGTAACTTATTGCCCTCTAGAAGTGACCATCTGGTGGAAAATCCAAAAAGGGCTACAAAATCACTTCACAGACTTTTCATTAACTGTTGACCCTCTATAAACTCAACTCTCTAATTCTATTTAATTTTACAAACAATCTCTTCCATCTCTATTTGCCTTAATTTATTTTTTTAATCTCTAAGATGTCTTAAAAAACAAAAACATGTGACCCCTTTAATTGCAAAGTTATTCTCTAACTGTCTTTTTATAAAAAAAACACAGATTAACACTAAGTTATTTATTTATTCATACTATTTCTTAAAAAAAAAAAAAAAAAAAACACCTCCTACGTGTAGCTTTTCTTTAAAAATACACTAATATCATAAACACACAATACAACCACTAAAACCCATAAACAAATAATAATATTGTAATCCCCCCTTTTACCACCTTGCCTTTTGTTGGTTTAATACTCTCGATATTTGTAAGTTTTGAATAAAAGCAAATATTTACGTATAGCTTAAGTGATAAAATCTGATTGGGAATTGATTCCTTCGGCAGTTAATGTATTTATGCATGAATGTGTTTTTATGACGCTGTATTTGGTCAAGACGTTTAAAACCCATGAAATCAAAGTTATATTTCAGTGTGGCTTATATTTGATAAACAATCAGAAATGACACAGAGAATGAATCCTATCGTTTATTTGACTATTGATATACATGGTGTTCTAGTTGGCAACAACGCTGATCGTTTCCTCGTCTTCACATCAACACGTCCTCGTTTACTCCGAACAACGAGAGCACGAGATGAACCGCTTGGAGAAAGCCTCATACTGCCGCATGCAAGTCCGAACAGTGTACAAAAGAAATCCTCAGATGATAAAGCAGGTCTCCAAAGACTGACCCAGGACCTGTTTGGTCATCTATACCGTCTATCGGATCCGGCTTGAAACCTGATCCCAGATCAGCGGCCGTCAAACGCCTCCAAATCTCCCAACAGTTGATCATTGAGGTTTTTTTCTTACAAAAAAGGCTAAATAAAAAAACAGCAAATTCTACCATTATAAAATACACTTGCTTCAAGATAACTGATATTTGTACATTACATACATACATATATATATATAAAGCATAGATAAAATATGCCTTTTAATTACCATATCTGACATATGCTCTTGTATTGCACAAATTGGTATTGTTTCGAAACAAGATAGAAAAAATTCCCTGTGCTTAATTTTGTGGGTGATAAAATACATACTGCATGAATCATATTCTATTCATAACTTTAGCATCAATGCATGACAAGAAAATCAAGACAATGGATGAGAGAGATGTGAGGTACATTCGTTAATATACGGGATCCAATCAGAAGATTTAATGACGTGATTTCAGCGCCGCTCATCCTTTGCTTGCATTTGGTGTTTGTTAATTAAATATTTAAATTAATGTGATGCTTTCAGCGAGTGATAATAGTTTGGTACTCTGTGTTTCCATCCCACAGATTTAAATCATCTCTGAAATCTGGTTTAAAAGCAAAACCTCTCGAAATCGTCTTTTGAGAGCCTCCTAATAAAGTAAATCTCACTTTCCAAAGATTTGACATTATGTGCATCTTTTGTCTTCTGAGGATGCAGCAAATATTATTCAATAACTCCGGCTCTGTCCTGAAAACATGCGAGCGGCCTACATAGACAGCATTTCTTTTAAAAGCCCTACATTTAAGATTTTTGTATTTTAATTGCATATAACATTTCAATGCATTTGGATTACACGGATTTAACATGAAGAAAAATCTAAAATCTATTATATTTAAAATGCATTTATTCAAATTTCTTAGAATCTGAACAAATATGTTCATTGTGAAAATGTAATTCATTCAGTTAAAAAGTATAATTTTTGTATTATTAATATATTTATCCATTGCATCTATTTAATTTGATTTAAATAAGCATATGAAACAGGTCAGATTTAAGCACTCAAAATACACACAAATCATGCCATGGTTGATTAACTATTTGCATCTATTAAATATGATTTAAATAATCATATTTTCAGAATACATTTATTCATATTGCTTAGAGTTTGAATAAATCTGTCCATTGTAAAAAAAAAAAAAAAAATTTATTCAGTAAGAAATTATAAAAATGGTAACAATTTGTATTCATATATTTATTAACTAGATGCATCTATTTGATTTTATTTATTTCAAAATGTATTTATTGAAATGGCTTAGAATAAAAAAAAAATCATAGTGAAAACATTAATTCAGTAATGAATGTGGTTAAAATATGACTTTTTTTTTGGGAGTTGCAAAATGTATTTTTATTTACATTTGATCTACTTCAGATTCCCATATTACTTAATAATTGTTAATAATTTACTAGCAGAAATATTTTTCCAAGCCATTTTTTCAGCGCATGGATCACAATACATTTATGTTTCAAATGTGTAATCCAAATGCATGGAAATTTTATATGCAATTCAAATACACCTAAATATTTATGCTGTTTAAAAAGGTTTTGTCTTCCACAAAAAAGACAAACCAAAATGCATCGTGTTAAAAACCCTCAAATCTAATTTCAAACTGTGCTGTGCATTTGTTCGGCTCTTAAACTATCCTGTTTTTCTCTCCAAACTCACTTTGAGTTACAGTTAGAGTGTTCATAATCACCCTTAGTAGGCAGCTGCCTGTGTAGGCGCACTAGGGTTTGAAACGGAGCCCGCGAGCAGTAATCAGAAAGACTCTTTGGCTTCGTTAGATGAAGAGAGAGAAGTGAGCTGAACATCGACGTCACATCAAATCTGCTGCGCTTCCACGGCAGAACAGCCGTCCTAAAACATCACATCAAGAAGCCAAACAACACAGAAGCAGCACGGCATGAAGTACATCTCACAAACACCAACGCAAAACCTTCAGACGTGCATGTATGGCTCCGCTCCTGTGCAAGTAGAGTTTGACCAAAGGCAGTTCATCACACAGTCCAGATGTTGCTAATTATGTCCAGAAATAACTCGTTCCTCGTTGTTTTTGCATGCATTTGCGTTTCCATTTGACTTCTGTAATGCGAGTACAACACAATGTGCAATCGATTGGATGGGAACATCAGTGTTTTGATGAAATAAACGTCTTTCTCTATAATAACGTCACAGATTAATCAATCACAATAAAACCAGAAACATTGATTTTGAGGTTTTTTTTCAACATGGTAGAGAGAAACAGACAATGTGACCAACAGAAATGCCTAAACAATCTGTAATATCCTTGATATTATGAATAGAAATGTCTATTTTAAACATCGGAGTGTTTTCCAGTCAAACGTGATGCCATTGGGACTTATTATATTTAAGCTTTTGCCAATGGATGCCATATTTGATTTGATGCATGCTTTAAAAATAATTGTTCAGAGTCATAAATAAAGATTATTGAAGCAGATTTCACAAGAAAATACTTTTTCAGTTTTTCTACTTCTAAATTTCATGTTGCTTGCTTTGTGTTTGTTTGTGTAGCGATTTCTGAGCTGAGCAATTTTTTTATCAGTTTAAGGAATATTTGATCTCGTCAGCGTTTAAATTTCTAATTTCTAAAATCATTCTTAAAGAATTGTCAAATGCATTTCAAATTAACTCAGAAATTCTGTGTTTATTAATACGCCTTCAATGTATTATACTGACTCCTAAACATCTTTCCAGATCATTTTAGACAAAAACATGGGTTGTTATCTTCACAGCCTCATCTTCATCAAATTAATTATGGCATCCAGCCTAAATAAGGTCCATAACATCAAGTTCAAGTGTCCAAATGTGATGCAAACAAACCTCGAACTTTAGAAGATGCTCAGACTATACAGGCGTTGCATCTACGCTCTTCAGTCAGAATAATTATATTAACTATTAACCGAGCTTGAGTCAATTTTCGCCATTGAGCCTCTGTTTTTAAGCCTGTGCACGTAGTTTGCACAGGTCATGTATCAGATTTCCAGTAAATTAAAGCCACGTTGAGTCAAAGCAAAGCCGTGCCATTTTGTCAGTGCAAATGTATACGGTGACATCTGATGCTTATTTACGACACGACAGCTTTTAGAAACGCACTCTTTGCACATGTGAAGGTAATACATTTTCAGGTTTTAAAATGAGATTGGTGTATTAAAGCAGCCTGAAATCACTTCAAGTATGCTGATGTAAAAATTTGCGATGTCAAGCGATTAATCGCGATTAATTGAATCCAATATAAAAGTCAATTTTGTTTATAAAATGTATGTGTGTGTATACTTTGTATATTTATTATGTATATCTAAATGCACATTTGCTCGTATATACTGTATTTAAGAAAATTTTATGTTTTTATATTAAATATATTTATAATATAAATTATAATCTTAAAAATAAAGGTGCTTCATGATGCAACAGAAGCAGCTTTTTTGTCTAAATGGATCCATAACGAATCTTTAACATTTAAAAAGGTAAAAATACTGCAAAAAATATATTTTTCCACTTAAATATTTATACTAGAAAACAAGACAAAAATACTAAGAATTCATGAATCAAGATGCATTTACTTGACAAGTAAAATGACAAGATATTATGTCTTATTTTCAAAAAAAATTATCAATATTATGTTCAAATAAATATCTGCCAATGGGGCAAGAAAAATTAATCTTGTTTAACCTTTGAATTAAGATATTTTTTCTTACCCCATTGGCAGATATATTTGCTTGTTTTAAGCAAAAGCTTACAAAATTTTGATCATTGTTTTCAAATAAAATGTCTTAATATTTTGTCATTTTACTTGTCAAGTAAATGCTTCTTGATTCAAGAATGTTTAGAGATTTATGCTAGAAAACAAGACTAAAATACTAAGACATTTTTTTTTTGCAGTGAAAGATGATCAATATTTTCATACATGTAAATATTTTCAAAATACATACTGTGTGTGTGTGTGTGTATATTTATATATACATAGTACACACATATATATTCTGTAAACAAAAACCTTTATTTAGGATGCGATTAATCGCGATTAATCGTTTAACAGCAATAAAATGGAACTATTTAAAGGTTTACTTGCATCATAATTGATTCAGATTAACATTGGACGATCCCCTTGAAGTTTGTACCCTTAACATACATTTTATGCTATATTGCAGAATGTTTTATTTAGATGTCGTCTTTTTGTCTCTACGAATAAGTAGTGCTTTTTACTGATGTTTCTTTATAGAAACCACCAAAGCGAATGTGCTGTAAAGTCAAATCATGGAACGGTTTGCATCTGATGCTATTTATGGCGTCAATTTCCAAAACAAATGCATGAAGAAAGATGAATTATAAACACAGGATTTAGTTCTAGCAGGCACACTTGGGATCTATTGCTACATAAAACAGCCCTTCACCAAACCTGCCGACCCGACCCGGCGCGTTCGAGCGGACTCAGCTCCTAATGTCAGTTTGAGATAGAAAAACACATGTGCTATAATCTTCACTAGTAGTAATATAAGCCACAGTTACAGCTGGAGGCCGTTACAGTAGAAGCTTTGACACGTGTTTTTATTTTAAATTCCAATAAATATCGTAACGTTATTCCTAAAAGTAGCAAATTATTGCTGAACATATAGTGTGCAAAACAATTAAAAAGAAAGTGTTCTCGCTAACCCCTCCATACCATGCAGTTTCCGCATGCAAAATAAATACTTCACCATAGAAACAAATGTGTCGCGCTTTCGAAAGCAAGCATGTGCAATAGTCCGCTAGAAGTTATTAAAGACGAGTGACTATTTCTGGCGCATGTCTGATTGTCTTTTACTAGTCTTGATATAACGACACAGAGCGAAATGGCAAAAAAAATAACAGAAAGTGCAAATACCACTGCTTTTTCATCGCTAGCGACACAAATTGGAAAGCGGTAATCGCCAAGCTTTCAAAAACGCCGTGAAGTATGAACATTTATAACATGGATGCACCGCTAAGATTCTTCTACGTCAAATCTTAAAAGGAATCACGGCATTTTAAGTAAGACCTTTAATGAACTTACGGATTAAAATGCATTGCTTTCAGTCTAATATACGATGATTACATCTTCTATATCTGCGACTACGGATCTCATTCATGCATTCAAACTGTTGACGTGAGCATGTCTGCAACACTTTCCCCTTGTATATTCAAACAAACGTGAACCACAAGAGAAATAAAACAGTCTATAAAAACCGAGGATTTTGTGTCTATGTGACATTCGGTAAACAAAAATGAAAAGGAGACTTCCGTCGTCATCGTCACAGAAACGTTTCGCGATCTCTGTCTGTGAAAGGTTCGCTCGGGTCTGTGTTCGCGGCATCTGGGATTAGAGCGTGAAAAAGCTTGCTAGTCGCTCGCGTGACGCTATCGTACGATGGCGGAGACGAAGTAGCCGATAGCGTTTCCGTAACTTCGACGCCGTAGTTCTCCATGATCATCGCAACTATAAGTCCTTCGTTCTCCGGCGAACTGTCGCCGTCTTTATCGGCATCTGACATGTGGAGTTGACGATAAAGTAGCGAGGCTTGTTTAAGTTGTCGTCGTATTAGATGCCTCCGATACGAGCGTTGGATCATGATTGCGGAAACGTCCTCTTGCTTCCGGCGAAGCGTCGTCGTGATCGGTTCGTAGGAAATCTTGGACGGGTTCGCCATCATGAACTTCTCCTCCATTTGTTGCTTCAACGCGTCCATTTCGTCCGACTCTCCAAGAACGCGTTTGGTAAACGCGAAGAGGATATCTAAACAATGGATTTTATCGCCGCTCACCATCGGCAGGTCCATGCAAATCAGTTTGATTTTGTTGGGCTTGCCGATGCGCAGAGGCTCGGAAAGCGAGTCGGCGAAATCCGAGAGTTTTGAGTATTCGATAAACTGCGTCGCTTCCGAATCGAACTTCTCCCAGACTTCGTAAAACATCTCGAAGTCGTCCTCGCTCAGCGGCTCGGTGCTCTCCTCGGTGGCCACGCTGAAGTTCTCCAATATAATCGCGATGTACATGTTGACCACGATGAGAAACGAAATAATAATGTAGGTTACGAAGAACGTGATGCCCACCGAAGGATTCCCGCAGTTTCCGCGAACGTTGGTTCCGGTGTGAGGAACATTCGGGTCGCACTCCTCCGGAGAGTTGTTTAAGATTGGACTGAGCAGATTGTCCCATCCGGCCGACGTTGTGATCTGGAAGAGGCAGATCATGCTGTTACCGAACGTTTCGAAGTTGAACATGTCGTCGATGCCGCCTTGCTTCTTGACGTAGGCGAAGTTGGCCATACCGAAAATGGCATAGATGAACATGACGAGGAACAGCAGCAGGCCGATGTTGAAGAGCGCGGGGAGAGACATCATTAAAGCGAAGAGCAGCGTCCGGATTCCCTTCGCGCTGCGAATGAGCCGAAGGACTCGTCCGATTCGAGCCAAGCGGATGACGCGGAAGAGCGTTGGCGAGACGAAGTACTTCTCGATGATGTCTGCCAGAACAATGCCTGGAATGAGAAAGAGACACAGTTTTATCATTTGAGTTCACCTTTAAGCTGCTCTTTTCCATAAAACAACAGAGCTTTGATGAAAGGGATTTCAATTACTTTTTTAATTGAATGTGGTGTTCCCCCAGGGATCCATTTTGGCTCCTATTCTTTTTTCATTGTATATGCTCCCATTGGATTCTATATTAAGGAAGCATGGTCTTTCTTTCCATTGCTATGCAGACGACACTCAAATCTATCTGCCCTTAAAGCAGAGTCCTAACGGTCTGGAAGCACTTATGTCAAGCCTGTCTGATGTGAAAGCCTGGATGGTTTAAAATGTGACAGACAGATAAATACAGTGGTTAAGTCCTGCTTTTCTCAGCTTCGACTTCTAGCGAAAGTAAAACTTATCTTGTCTAGTAAAAATGTTGAAAAAGTAATTCATGCTTTTATTACATCTAGTAAAAATGTTGAAAAAGTAATACATGCAACTTTTATTACATCTGTATTTTGGGATTGGTTAAAACTGCAACTATATTTTGTTCAAAATGCAGCTGCAAGGCTTTTAAGCCCTACTACCAAAAAACGTTCAAAAATGCAGCTCATATTACTTTTAACGACTACCAAAAAACGTCACTCTGCATCATATTACATCAGTTATTTTGAAAATTCTTCTCTTAGTGTTTAAATCATTAAACGGTTTGGCCAGAGCCGATCCTCATCGAGTTAGAATTTTGAAAATTCTTCTCTTAAGCAGCGTGTTTAAATCATTAAACCCCGGTTTGGCCAAACACCGAGGGGCCCGCTTGCTCTCAAATCCTCCCTATACGTAGAATTTTAGCAAGCAGCGTTTTGTTTTGAGTTTGGCCCCCGAGCACCGGGGCCCGCTATGAAAACATGAATGATAATCAAATATGTTTCAATTTTAGTTTTGTTTTGAGTTTGGCCAGCGGCTATGAAAACAAATCATGAATGATAATCTATTGAATGCGTAAAGTCTCTTGCTTGAGACTTGAAAAAAACGTATCATGTTGAAAGCAAAACGAGCGCTTTCCCGCGAGCGCGATTCAGGGCTTGCTCGACAAATGAAAAAAACGAGTTTCAAAACGAGCGCTTCCCGCCGATTCGTTCTTAACCACTCGAAATCCCCCCCCCCCCAGTCAACACAGTTTTGCGTAGGGCCCCTAGAAGTCTAGGATCGGCTCTAGGTTTGGCCCCTGCACATCTATCAGATTCGTTGATTGAACATCGGCCCCTCTTGTCTCTCCGGTCGTCCAAACAGAGATTATTATGCATCCCAAAGTTGAAGTTGAAATGAAGGGGTGACCGCGCTTTCTCAGTTGCTGCCCCTTGATTATGGGATGCTCTGCCCTCTGTATTAGATCTGCACCTTCACTATCTGTATTTAAATCCATGTTGATTTGGCTTTTATCAATGAGAACCTTTTATTGTATTGTTCCTTTTAGTAATGATTTAGTATTGTCTTATTTGAATAGTTTGTATTGTGCAGCACATTGGTCAACCCATGGGTGTGTTTAATAGTGCTATATAAATAAAACTGACATTGACATTTGGGTCTGTTTCTCAAACTTATGACCTCAAAACTGGGAATAAGTCCTACGGCCAGTGGTTATGGTGTTGTGACAAGGCCGTAACCATGTCTTAAACATCGGGACGACTAAACAGTTTTTTATAGAAACTATGAACAAAAAACTGAACATGAATTTATTGTAAAGTCATCCACTGGAACTAATTGTAAATAATATATTTATTTTAAAATATACTCACATTCACCCTTAATTCAAGTTTGTTTGTGTTGTTTGTTTGTATAACATATGATTATAAAGCACTTTGGGTGTATAACAATACACAATAAAGCGCTATATAAATGCATCATTCATTAATTAATTCAATAGCCAACAATACATTGTATGGGTCAAAATTATAATTTTTTCTGTTATGATAAAAATCATTAGGATATTAAGATCATGTTCCATGAAGATAAATATATCAAAACTTAATTTTTGATTATTAATATGCATTGCTAAGAACTTCATTTGAACAACTTTAAAGATGATTTTCTCAATATTTAGATTTTTTTGCACCCTCAGATTCCGTTGAAGATGTAATTAGTAACTAGTAATTAATACTTTTTTAGAGTAACTTACCGAACACTGTTACTGACCATGACCACCTTGGGTTACACTTTATTATTTATTACTTTGTTATTTTTATTAGTTTTCTGATGTTAGCCTATAGTATATATTAATCTATAATAATCAGTTTCAGCTATTCATATTAAACTGGATGAAAATAATACGTGTTGCTGCATTAATGTATTTTATTTTAGGTTACTATAATAATCTTTATTTTAGCTAGATGTCCTTGTTATATTAAACATTTAAGTAAAATAATACGTTTGCTGCAGTAATGTATTTTATTTTAGGTTACTACATTATTTTAAGATGTCTTAGTTAGGATTAGGGTTTGGATTTGGGTTACTGAGTAATATTAATTAACATGTAATTATGCATAATTTATTGTTATTATAATAGTAAGTATGTGTAACAAGGACATGTAATTATGCATAATTTATTGTTATTATAATAGTAAGTATGTGTAACAAGGACACCTAAAAATAAAGTGTTACCCACCTTGATTTATTGAACAGTTACAGGGGGTCGTGGCACGAAACCATGTCAAGCTTTCAGCTGGACTGAGAGCTCAATCACTGGACAATCACCTGAGCTGACAGCCCTGATTGCCCAAATTACCTTCACCTTAAACCATCTGCCTTTTCCCCTGGCCTGTTAACCCCTCCGGCCTTCCTCATTCTCTCATCTGGTCACGAGGAGCATCTGTTCTCAGAATCACCTCGCCGTGTCACTTAAGCACCGCCGGCCTGTTTATCTGTAGCTGAAGTGCTACAACACTGCATTGAATGCCTTTAAGACCGTGATATGTACTGTATATACGGCCAAGGCCAGACTGTACAGCTTACAAAGACAGATATTACACCATTTCATCTACCATTTAATAGAACTGGCTGCCTCATGCTGAACATATGTGTATGAATATAATACATTTATTTCACTTATCATATCAATTAAAATTTGTATATTTAACAAAGTTGAAAAGTGTAGTTCACATGATTTTTTTTATATTTTTTTTAAATAATAAATAATAAAAACAGTGTTACAAAAACATATTTTATATTTTACTTAAGAAATATATATAGTTATTAAATTTAAGTTATATAAAATTCTTTAAAAAAATTTAGCTTAATTCTTAAAAATATATTAGACTAAATTACATTTTTTTTTATTATTTTTAACTTTAAGTTGAAGTATGGGTGACATGAAAAATGTAGAAATATATTTAAATAGTTATTAAAATATTTTTTAGTTTTTAGTAAAATACATTTTAATGTTATTTCATATCATTCAGTTCATTATTTTAATGATTTTTTTTTTATTCACGCCAACCACACTTTTTCAGGCTAACAATTAAAATATATATTAGATTGAAAAAGTATAGAAGATATGAAAAATATATTCAAAATATCAAAATATAATAATTAAAAATAATAATTATATATATATAGTATATCAAAATTAAAATATATATTAAATATAATGAACATGTGTGACATTATACAAATTATGCAATAATGTTTATAGTTATAAAAAAGTAGTGAAATGCATTATAATATTATTTATAAGTTTAATAACTTGTCATAACTAACATAGCTTAATATATATATATATATATATATATATATATATATATATACACATACATACAGTAGTGCTGTCAAATTATTAATCGCGATTAATCCCATCCAAAATAAAAGTTTTTGTTTACGTAATATATTTGTGTGTTGTGTATATTTATTATGTATATACAAATACACACACACACGCATGTAAATATTTAAGAAAAATATGTTAATATATTTATATATAATATAAGATGTATATACATGTAAATATTTCCTAAATATATGCTGTATGTGAGTGGATGTATATATTATATACATAACAAATAAACACAGACATACATATATTAAGTAAACAAAAATGTGTATTTTGCATGCCATTAATCGTTTGACAGCACTAATGTATATATGCATTAAATATATTTTATTTTAATTTTTTCTCTCACTGACCAGCCCTTGCTGGTGATGATCCTTAAATATATATATATATATATATATATGTGTATTATATAATTATCCCCTTACCCACAATGGAGAGGATGACCACCACGAAGTCGAAGATGTTCCAGCTGTTGGTGAAGTAGTAGTAGCGCAGGGCGATGAGCTTGATGATGCACTCGGTGCTGAAGATGACGATGAAGGCCAGGTTGATGTAGTAGAGGATGTACTCGATGCCCGGCGACTGTTCGTCCGTCTCCACCATCATCGTCACCATGTTGAATATGATCAGCAGCATTATCAGGATGTCAAAGGCTTGCTTGGACACCAAGTCGAAGAAGAATCCTTGGATCGAGTTCTGAGAAGAAAACAATGCATGCAAGAAGCGTCAGAATCCACCAGAACCACTGATACGTGCACAGACGCAGTCATACGCAGCACGGGTATAACTGCAGCAATAGACAACAATACATTGTGTTGGTCAGAATTATACATTTTTCTGTTATGACAAAAATCATTAGGATATTAAAATCATGTTCCATGAAGATATTTAGTCAATTTCTTAGTGTAAATATAATTTTTGATTATTAATATGCATTGCTAAGATTTCATTTGAACAACTTTAGAGATGATTTTCTCAATATTTAGATTTTTTTGCAGATTTTCAAATATTGTCCTATCATAACAAACCATACATCAATGGAAATATTATTTATTCAGCTTTCAGATGATGCATACATCTCAATTTCCAAAAATTATGACTGGTTTTGTGCTCCAGGGACACATTTTATTGGCTCGTTTTGATCCAAAACCCATCGAGTACTCACAAGAGGTCTTGGGATGGGCTTCTGAGGTTTCTTGGATCCCAGCTTCTTCATGGCGTTGTAATATTTCTTCTGTTCTTCTGTCATGAAGATGTCCTGTCCTCCTAAGTACAGAGAATCTCCTCCGTTATTACCATCACAATCACATGCATAATCCTTATTCTGCTGGTTTTAATACTTATCTTTCGCTTCTGTTGGTTGAAATTGTCAATGATGACACCGATGAAGAGATTGAGCGTGAAGAAGGAGCCGAAGATGATGAAGATGACGAAGTACAGATACATGTACAGGCTGTTCTCTTTAATGGGCTGCTGTTCCACCTGTTTCAGTACATTACAGACGCTCAAATGAGCAAACCATAACTTCATATGGCTTTCAATCTGCTTTTATGAGCTCAAACCGGCTTTACTTACAGATCGTGAGTCGACCGCGGCGTACATGATCTCCATCCAGCCCTTAAACGTGGCCTTGAGAAGAAGAAAATACATATGTTGTATGAGTTTGCTCATTCAAAACTCTCCTTTTCATGCATTTCTGAACTTCCAGCAACTTTTCTTCAGTACTTCTATAATGATATTCAGTCAATTAGTACTTCAAACTTACTAAAATTAGCAAATATGAAATAAAATATGAAATATACATATTTAAAAACAAACTAACATTAACTGAAACTGAAAAAAAATACTAATAAAAACAGTAAGTAATAAAAACAGTAAGTAATAAAAACAGTAAGTAATAAAAACAGTAAGTAATAAAAACAGTAAGTAATAAAACAGTAAGTAATAAAAACAGTAAGTAATAAAAACAGTAAGTAATAAAAACAGTAAGTAATAAAAACAGTAAGTAACAAAAACAGTAAGTAATAAAAACAGTAAGTAATAAAAACAGTAAGTAATAAAACAGTAACTAAGTAATAAAACAGTAAGTAATAAAACAGTAAGTAAGTAATTAACAGTAACTAATAAAAACAGTAAGTAACAGTAACTAACAGTAATAAAACAGTAAGTAATAAAACAGTAAGTAATAAAAACAGTAAGTAAAAAATAACTAAAAAGTAAGTAATAAAAACAGTAAGTAATAAAAACAGTAAGTAAGTAAGTAATAAACAGTAAAATAAAACAGTAACAGTAAGTAATAAAAAAGTAACTAATAAAAACAGTAAGTAACAAAAACAGTAAGTGTACAGTGTGTCCAGGGTGTGTGTGTGTGTGTGTCCACTGCTCCAGGTGTGTGTGTGTGTGTGTGTGTGCTGCTTGTGTGTGTGTGTGTGTGTGTGTGTGTGTGTGTGGTGTGTGCTCCAGGGTCTGTGATGTGTGTGTCCAGTGTGTGTGTGTGTGCGCGTGTGTGCATGATGGGTGAGGTGTGTGTATGTGTGGTGTGTGGTGTGTGTGTGTGTGTGTGGTGTGTGTGTGTGTGTGTGTGTGTGTGTGTAGGTGTGTGTGTGTGTGTGTGTGTGTGTGGTGTGTGTGTGTGTGTGTGGTGTGTGGTGTGTGTGAGGTGTGTGGTGATGTGTGTGCGCGCGCGCGCGCCACTTCACATGGAGAACACAAATTAACATTATTGAGATATTTTATATATATATCGTATGAGGCTGCATCTGCTCTGTTCAGTGAGCGTCTGTTCAGTTAAAACAGATATTATTACTTCTCTAAGTTTACATGCAAATATAGCCGATATCAAAACACAGGAATTATCTTGGTCTTGTGTGTATTATTTGATTTCATCAGACGACGGCTCAAACAATTATAGATGAGTATTTTTTTGCAGATACCTTCTTGGAAGGGTAGCTGGTTATGTATTATTAAAGGGATGTGTTTCAGTCACTGTTTCATATTTATCCCGTTGACTGACAACAGAAACAGTCAAATATATAAAGTAAAACAGATTCATTGAGAATTTGGCTGCATTAAAATACAGTATGAGCACAGAGAGACAAACACATGTAAACGCAAGACGACGCGATGACGTCATTAATATGCTAATTAGGCATCTAGTGATAAAGTGGCTTTATCTACTTTCCATCGGAAGAAGTTGGCAACACTGGTGTTAGCATCACAATGCACCGAAGGAGAAGTTGAGTGGTTTATTCTCACCACTTGCAGCAGCGACAGGTATCCGGCGCCCACGTTGTCGAAGTTGACCTTGACTTTGGTCCAGTAGAACTGCGTGCTGTTCATCCCCACGCACTCGGTCTTGTTGTTGATGAAGGAGGCGTTGTAGATGAAGCCGGTGCGGTTGACGCAGCGGCCGAACTTCCCGGCGAACAGATTGACTCCCATGATGCTAAAGATCAGCCAGAAGATCAGACACACCAGCAGCACGTTCATGATGGACGGGATCGCGCCGATCAGAGCGTTCACGACCACCTGAAGCAGACAGATCACAGTCAGACCCAGAAACAAACACAGCCGGTGCAGAGCACTTTACAGACGTTTATGAAACATGATCATTATTACGAGCTGAACTCTACCGGATCAGAGAATTAACGTGTGTGTGTGTGTGTGTGTGTGTGAGTGTGTGTGTGTGTGTGTGTGTGTGTGTGTGTGTGTGTGTGTGTGTGTGTGTGTGTGTGTGTGTGTGTGTGTGTGTGTGTGTGTGTGTGTGTGTGTGTGTGTGAGTGTGTGTGTGTGTGAGTGTGTGTGTGTGTGTGTGTGTGTGTGTGTGTGTGTGTGTGTGTCGACTAAACGCGGCGTGAAGTCTAATCTGATGTGCCAGATTTACGGACGGGGAATTCCTGGCTTTCATGAGCGAGCAAAGCTGAAGCAGCGGCGGACAGAACCGCAGACACACAGAGAATCACACAAGAACTACATTAACAACAATGCACTGCACTTGATATATTACAAACCAAACTTTCAGTGCTTAAACGTGACCCTCTCTGTGAAATCCAGGCTAAACTCTCAAAATCTAATTATGAGATAACGAGCATCAAAGTTTGATTTCTACCATTAATTTCACTATCATTTGAAATTTTGACATGACCTGACTCAGTCATATTAAAGATATAAAAGTTACATAATCACAGAATGTTCTTTACCATATGAAAGATGATTTTTTTGTAGAAAACAGTAAATCACACAAAAATGACTTTAGCTGTGTTTTCAGAGAGGGTCACGTATGGTTAAGGCAAGACACTACCGGCAAAAATATTGTTTTTCATAAACTGCACATGCTTTTCATAACACGCTGCTTCAGACTACACTGAAAAAATTATACTGTTTTTTAAGGTAAGTAGTTGCAAACAATTTATTTTAATCAACTAAATGTAGCTAAAATTAATTGATTGCAAACACTTACCTTAAAAAAAAATTGTAAATTCAATGAATAATTTTTTTTCAGTGTAGTATAAAGAAAACATCCAAAATACATTTTAAGTTTGTTTTATTATTTATTACTTTTATTTTAGTTACAGTTGTTTCAGACTAGTGAAAAGAAACATCCTAAATATATATATTTGTGTAATTATATATTTTTTTGTTTTAAGACTTGAGTAAATTAAACATCCAAAATACATTTTAAGTTTATTTAGTTCATTTATTGTTTTTACTTTAGTTATAGTTGTTTTGGGGAAGAGAAAAAAATCAAAAAATATTACTTTTATTTTATTATTTTTAATTTTATTAAAGTCATTTCAGACCAATGTAAAGATATTTTTGTTTATTTTATCTATTTTTGACTGTAGATTTGGTTTTTAATAAAGTTGTATAATTGTATATAGTTATCTAAAACTGAGATCATAAAATATTTTTAGTTGCTTGAAATAAAATAAACTTGAACTGAAATCAAATCAAAACTTAAACTTATTTTTAAATAGTTTACAAAGTGAAATTTTTGATTTTCATATATATATATATAATATATATATATATTAAAATTTCAACTAAAATTAAAATGAAAGCAGAAAATATAAAAATAAAACAAATTCAAATCTTATTACATTTATAGTAATATATCAATACAGCTAATAAGTGCATATTTATGATTTTTGTTTTTAAATATGTATATTTAATATGCATATTATGTCATATTTAAAAAAATATTTATATATTTAGTATTTGAAAAAAAAGACAAAAACACAAACAAAAATTACTCAAATTCTAACTTTAAAATTTAAACGAATACACGTAAACAAAAAAATTATAATGCATGATGCTAATACAATGATACTAATATAAGCCATAAACCAAATTTGACAGATTTATTCCAGTCTGTATTCTGTCTTTATCCAATGTGCAGATTAATATTCTGTAAATGCATGCAAATTAGTGCAGACTTAATTAAATAATGCCTCATTTGGATATTTAAACATACTATTTCAGAAAATTCCTAATGAGGAAATATGCTAATATGTATTAGTCTAATGTTTCATTTTCACCTGAGTGTTTTGCCTTCAATCTTAAATCACTGAAATATGACGCCATAAATCATATTATTGATATGTGATCGTGCTGGTGTGAGGATGAGGAGGAGGAGATGAAGATAACACTGAGTTTGTGAAGAACACGAATACTGATGTGTTTCCCAGCGGACAGGAATCAGACTCTACTGTACACATACTGTACATCACACTAACGCTGTAATACTGACAGCAAATCAAATATTCATAAATACATCAACATGTCAAGAAGAGGAAGATAACACTGTTCATAAGTCCCGCTTCTCTGTGTTTTTAATACGTTAACGTCAGTTTAACCGACAGATATTTCAACAATCATTTCATCATAATAAATGTATATTTAATTATATATTTAATTATTTTATTCTAATATTGATTTTATGAATTTCAATATAATCCATCAGGGAAGAACTACTCATAATGTCACTGTATTATTTAATTGTAATAAATTAATATTTATATATTTATTTCATTTTTTTTTTATATTATCTTTAGTGAAACATGCATTCAAAATATCACTGTATTATGTAATATCTTAATAATAATACATGTATATTTTGTTAAATATTTCATTCTTATATACATTTTATTAATGTTAATATTATCCATAAGTGAAACAAATCTACTCAAAATGTATACATTTATATTTAGTTATAGAATTTGATTATTATATTTATTTAATACATTCTAATTTTATCCATCAGTGAAAAATCTAATAAAAACTGGTTTATGTAATATTTTAATAATAATAAACTGATATTAAATTATATATTTTATTATTCTATTTAGTTTATTAATTTTAATATTATCCATTAGTGAAAAAAATCTAATAATAATTTAACTGCTTTATGTAATATTTTAATAATAATAAACTGATATAAAATTATATATTTTATTCTTCTATTTAGTTTATTAATTTTAATATTATCCATTAGTGAAAACATCTTCTCAAAATACAACTGTATTATGTCATATTTTAATTATATATATTTATATATTTTAATATGATTTTTTTATTTAGATTATTAAAACATTCTTCACATTAAGAAAAAAATATTATTTATTATCACTCATCACTCACTGAGAGGTTCATTGGTGAACCAAAAATGGTACTTCTATTGAACCGCTACAGAACCCCCTCCCAAAATAAACTTGTATTTTTAAGAGTGCTTTCTTAAAAGAACCATCTTTTCTTAGTGGGAAGAATATTTTGATAATCTAAAGAACCTGTTTCCACTATAAATAACCTTTTGTGTAATTAAAAGATTCAATGGGTGTTAAAGGTTCTTCACGGAACCATATTCCAAAATAAAGGTTCTCTATTGGCTTCTATTTGTTCCATAAAGAACCTTTAACACCCATTGAATCTTTCCAGGTATTTTACAGTGGAAAAGCTTCTTCAAATCATTAAAATGTTGAGCTGATCACTCAAAGGTTCATTGGCAAACCAAAACTGGTTCTTCTATGGAACCGCTACAGAACCCCCTCCTTAAACTTTTTATTTTAAGAGTGAGTTCTTAAAAGAAGCATCTTTTCTTAGAGTCTTAACAATATTTCAATAACCTAAATAACCTGTTTCCACTATAAAGAACCTTTTGTGCCATAAAAAGATTCAATGGATGTTAAAGGTTCTTCGTGGAACCATAAACCAAAATAAGGGTTCTCTATCTTTTGGTTCCATGAAGAACCTTTAACATCTCTTGAATCGTTCCAGGTCCTTTATAGTGGAAAAAGCTTCTTTAGATCATTAAAAGTGCTCTTCAAACCAAGATAAACAATTATTATTTTAAGAACTGATCACTAAAGGTTTGAGGAACCAAACATTTTTTTTTCCATGGCATCACTACAAAAATATTTCAATCATCTAAATAAACTTTTTCCACTGTAAAGAACCTTCTGTGGAATTGGAAGAGGCTCATCATTGAAACCATAAATTAAAATAAAGGTTCTCTATTGAATTCTATTGGTTCCATGAAGAACCTATAACATGCATTGAATCTTTGTTTCCAGGTTTTTTTACAGTGGAAAAAGTTTCTTCAGATTATTAAGATGTTCTTCACACCAAGAAAATAATGGTTCTTTGGGGAACCAAAATGCTTCTTCTATGGCATCACTACAAAAAAAAAACACCTTTATTTTTCCTTAACTTAAACTTAAAGTGGAAAAAAGTCACTGAAAGGTTCTTTGGGGAACCAAAAATGGTGAAAACCCATTACACTCTTAATAATAAAGGTGCTTCACGATACCATAGAATAACATTTTTGTCTAAATGGTTCCATAAAGCAGCTTTAACATCTGAAGAACCTTTCTGTTTCACAAAAGCTTCTTTGTGGCGAAAGAAGGTTCTTCAGATTATAAAAAGGTAAGAAAGAGATGCTCTTTAAAGAACCTTTGACTGAATGGTTCTATGTGGAATCAAAAATGGTTCTTCTATGGCTTCACTGCAAAAACACCTTTATTTTTAAGCATGTGGAACCTTTCCATTCAACAAAAGTACTTTATTGTGGAAAAAATGCATTCTTCTTTTAAGAACTTTTCACTGAAAGGTTATTTGGGGAACCGAAAATGGTGAAAACCCTTTTACGTTTAAGAGTATACGACCATAGAACAACCTCAGGCTGGTTTAAGAAGAGACTTGAGAAGATGCGTCATGATTTCCAACTCCCTTAAAAAACACAGAGACTTCGTGTTTCTGTGCAATGAGCGAAATGGGCTGTGAAGGACAGATGTGACGGAGAGGCGAGTGTATCTTACCCTCATGCCTTCAAACCGGGACAGTGCTCTCAGCGGTCTGAGGGCTCTGAGCGTTCTGAGAGATTTGATGGCAGCAAAGTCCGAGTAGCCCATCGTGTTTGCTACCAGGCTTACGAGAGACACCTATGAGTGACAGAGAGCCGAGGAGAAAGAAGATAGAAACGCAGCGTTAGGACAGCAATAACATCAGACCCGCTAAGGAGGAAAACGGCGACGCTAGGAGGAAAAACAGGGCTTAATCGTCACGTAAACCCAGTTCTGGAGACCTGTTAAAGGAGAAATGTTGTTTTAGATGTGCTCTGTGACCTGTGAAGGACTGAAGCGGGGTTTAGAGCGCAGCTGTCTATTGAGTCTACTCAGACGGTGCCTTCGGAGCCGGGCCCCGGTCAGAGCGGCTCTTACCCTTATCCCAGCAAAGCGAGACACGGCGCGGAGAGGCCGCAGCGCCCGGAGCGTCCGCAGAACCCGCATGGAGCCAATCTGGTCATAATTGACCCAACGTGCCACCAGACCAATCACTGACACCTGCATGAAGCGAATTATAGCTCGTTTAGTTTCCATTGAGTTTCATAGCATTCATATTGTTTAATTGGGATTTTTGTTTTCATGTTCCAATCAGTCTTTTACGGAAGAGGATTAGGGCCAAGAAATAATACAAATATGAAACCATCTTGAGATTAAAATCGTTAAATTTAGAGAAAAAGTCTAAATAAAATGTTGAGAAAAATGCGTCAAATTTTGAGATTTTTTTTTTGTGTTGTTCTCTAAATTTAATGACTTTTAATGAGTTTATTCTCAACATTTTATTTCGACTTTTTTATTGAAATCTAACAAGTTTTTTCTTGTAATTTAACGAGTTTATTCTCAACATTTTATTTGGACTTTTTTATTGAAATCTAACGAGTTTTTTCTTGTAATTTAACGAGTTTATTCTCAACATTTTATTTTGACTTTTTTATTGAAATCTAACGAGTTTTTTCTTGTAATTTAACGAGTTTATTCTCAACATTTTATTTTGACTTTTTTATTGAAATCGAACAAGTTTTTTTCTCGAAATTGAACGACTTTAATCTCGAGATGGTTTCATTTTTTTATTATTATAGCTTGGCCCTAATCCTTTTCTGTAGTCTTTTGAAATTAAAAAAGTAAAAATAAATGAATTAATTAAAAGTGTTTAATGTGCATTTAATAGCTTTAAAAGTAATTGATCTTATTTATTATAAATATTAAAATCTCATAATATTACTCATTAAAAAATTTAATTAGATTTTGTCCATGCAGTTCAATCTTTAATAATCAAAAATGCTAATGTAAATGCATTTCATATGCATTAAACAATTTTAAAAGTACTTGAGATAATATATCATGAATATTATAACAAACGCTATACTATATTAAATATAATTTAATATTATAGAATTTTAAATAAAAAAAGAAATAATTTATTTTTATATTTTTACAAAATATAAATACTATAAAAATAGACAAATAACATTTCTGAAATAAAATAGAAAAATTAAATTATCTGAAAAATGCTGCAATATTCATATTAATCACATGGGATTGTTTTGTCCATGTTCCAGTCTGTCTTTGTCGAAGTAAATGCATTTCATGTGCACTTAGCTTTAAAAGCACTTAATCTCATTTAATATAAAGATTGAATATCAAATTTCATAATCTAATGAATCAAATTTTGTCAATGTTCCAGTCAATCTTCCAGTCTAGAAACCTAATCTAAAAAAAACAATTTAAAAGTCAAAGCAATGCATTTAATGTGCATTTAACAGCTTAAAAAAATACTTAATCTAATTTATTATGAATATTAAAATGATCAAATCATTCATATTAATCAAATGGGACTGTTTTGTCCATTTAAAAGTCAAAGCAAATTCATCTAATGTGCATTTAGCAGATTTAAAAGTATTTTTCTGAGTATTAAAATCTCATAGAATCTTTCACTATTCATAAAAAAACTAAAAATATTTTGTCAAAAATACGAGTTCAGGACAAATGAAATTATAAAATGCATTTCTTGTGCATTTAACAGCTTTGAAAGAACTCGATCTAAATAATTATGTAAATATTAAAATCTCACAAATGTCATATTATTCATATTAATCAAATTGGGATTGTTGTTTTCATGATCCTGTCAATCTTTAAAAATCAAAAACTGTTTGATATCAAAGAAAAACTTACAGTTAAAACTTAAAAGTACAGTACTTAATGTAATTCATTCTTAATATTAAAGTTATCAATTTCATATTATACAAATAGGACGAAATCTTCTGAGAATCTTATTAATAAAAAATTGTAATTAAATATTTGTGCTTATAATATTAGCAGTTAATTACAGATGAGTCCTTGTTTAATTTATATAAATTAAATCACATGGTTTAAATGCTATTTATATTATACTCATTTATGAAGCAAACTTTCAGAGATTAAAATTAAATACATTATTACTACATTATACTCACTTCTATCCAAAGCCAACTACATCCAGTGCATTTTTAAAGGCATACATTATTTTCCAGGCATTTCCTAGAAATCGAAACCTTGCCGTTGTTTGAGCTGCAGGAATAAAACACACTTCTGTGCTTAAAAGAGGAATTTTAGGCACATTTTCTCCTCAAGTGTCAACAAACATCATAATGTGAAAACTCTGACCTGAAGAGACTCAAATACAGAGGTGTATTCGATCAGTACTTCACACTGCAGTGAAGCTGGAGGTGAAGTGTGTAATTTCTGCAACACTTGCATCAGCAAACAGATTTCAACATCAAAGATAATTACACACTCCACCTTTCACATCATACAAATAACTTCATGCACACATATAGAGTCTGTGCAGCGATGCAGTCGACGTTGTTTTGGCTCTTCGGTCAAATGACGTTTTTAACTGATGGATAGATGAACGCTCTACAGCAAATATAGTGTGTAAGCTTAAGACTAATGAGGAAAAATAACATAATTATGGCCTGTTAACATGATCCCATTCATATTTGTATATAGTTCCACACATGCATTGCAGACATACATACATTTGTTGTAAAGCTTTGGAGCTTTTCAAAAAGTTACAAAAGTTTAAGTTCGTTGTTATGAAAATACACACACACACACACACACACACACACACACACACACACACACACACACACACACACACACACACACACACACACACACACACACACACACACACACACACACACACACACACACACACACACACACACACACACACACACACACACACACACACACACACACACACACACACACACACACACACACACACACACACACACACACACACACAAATAATATGACACATGACAAATTTGAGATTGATATCTCAGTTGTTTATGTATGCATGTATGTATTTCTTTTACATTTTTTTGGTACCGTTCAACCTTTTAGAATTATGTCCATGTATTTGTTTGTTTTTGTTATTAATATGTTCATATAGCAAGTGCCAAAATCCTAAACAAAACCAAAAACGTCAGTCAAAAATCAGCTTCAGAGGGTAAAAGCATTAAAAGTACTAATATAATGTATTCCAAATGTCAAAATCAAACTATGAAATTAATATTACATGAACTTAAAGCTGCAGTCCGTAACTCTTTTTGGTTAAAAATGATCCGAAATCAACATTTGAGCAAGTACATAACCAGCCAGTGTTCAAAACTATCGCCTTACTTTAGCCTGATTCACAACGGTTAGCTTATAATAATGATTTGGCGGGAGATTCGAGCATGGCACTGCGTCATTACGTCACGTCTGTAAACATAAAGAAGTGTCCCGGCTAGTAGACATCTCATGTGAGGATCCTGCAGATCGTTTATAGTCTTTTCTCACAGCAGCTGGAATAATTACATTTATCATTTTGATGGCGGATTGTAATCCAGAAAAGATTATGTGTTTATGAAATTAAATTATATTCCAGTTTTAAATGTGCTTCTGATTACAGATTACACAAGATTTGTATTTTAAAGAAAACCAATTTGAAGGGAGCATAATTCGATTTTTGGGTTAAAATAATGTATTAATATGAAATTTGAATGGTATGACAATTAGATATTATACTGTACATAAATTGAAACTCTACACACTAATACACACTATACTCAAGGTCACGCAATGCTGATGTTGTTAACATTAATAATTTGAGAATAAAGGATAACAATAATAATAATTTGCACGGTTAGATGTGATATGAGCTAAACGATCGTTAGATTTAATCATCATTGGTAGCACGATTTATGGTAATGCTTTTTCCTCGGTTGGTCAGAACAAACGTGGCAGACTTGTTCAGATGGCAATATACGGCTGTAATTCTGATTTGGGTCAGAATCTGTGATTACTCCGTACAGTATCCACACCGGTGCGGTGACTGACAGAAACACATTCACCTCAAAACATTAGATTCATCCGCGCTGCAGCCGTGCCGGAGCACAACCGAGATAATTCTACACAGAGCTGCAATTCCAGCTTTTCAAACAGAGATGGCGACAGAGAGACAAAACTTACGGACTTCAGCTTTAAATAAACATAAAAATTATAAAGTTTTTTTTTTTTTTACAAGAAATAACTATTTCAGTTTTCTAAACCAAAATGTCAAATTCAGTTTGTGTTGCCGTTTCTATGTATTTCAAAGGAAATCCTACAGGATTATTTTTCAGGATAGGTTATCAGGGGTTGTCAACCTGTGGGGGGGGGGGGGGCGCCAGCACCTGTCAAGGGGGGCGCGAGCATCAATTAATTCAGAGACATTCCCTTGAGGATTTATGAATACGAGCTAGCAAACCTTTAGGTGGCCATCTGACTCCCGCTGTTAGTCGACAGTTAGAGTCGGCTGGAGTATCAGTAAGATGATTTACGGTTAGTCGTGTCAGAAATCCAACCACGGATTGGCATGTTGTTATTTCAGACACAGCCATCACATTGAATCAGGTAAACTGCTTATATTTTTATGTTTCAGTATAATTACGCACGCTATACCAGCAGGGGCGGTTCGAAACCATTTTTAGGTGGGTTTCAGCCCCCCAAAACAATATTAACGATCAGGCCAGTGCTGCTTCCTCAAGAAAGTTTTTCATTCTCACGTGTTTTGTCTTGTCAGTTTAAACATAAAAGTACTTTTAAGCCATTTAAGCCCAAGACATGTCAATGCGGTGCTCACGCGCTGTGATAGAGCGTTTCTGTGCTCGCCGCGCGCACACCTGAAGCGCCCGAACAGACCGCAGGTGAATACCAATGACTTGAGCCGAGAGTATCCTCGTAAACACAGTCGGCTGTTGTACGTGAACGTAAACAGTGAAATAAATATCAAATGTATATCAATATAACGGATCTGTGCATTCCTTATGTAAATCATGTTAATCAAAAAGAGCTAAATAAAAATAATTCGCTGTTTTAATAGCTTTAATGAATATTCGTGTTTATGTTCATGTTAATAAAGTAATTCGGTGTGAATGTGTGAATACAATAATAAGGGCGGTGGGTGGGGAGGGGTTGTGTGTGTGGGGGGGGCACGAGTGAAATTAGACAAACTTGGGGGGGGGGGGTTATCAGAATCAACCCAAACATGTGAACAAATACAAATTTACCAATACTGAAATATCAGGCCAAAACAAACAGCACTGTATCACTGGACTGAATCTGCAGCTCAAACAACAGCAAAACAACATGATAATAATTATAAATGATGATCTTGTAATGTTACTGATGAAGTGCTGGAAAGCTGAACCACAGCCGATTTGATAATTAATATGTGCTGTCAAACGATTAACCGCATACAAAATAAAAATGTTTGTTTATGTAATGTATGTGTGTGTGTACTGTGTGTACATATTATGTATATATAAAGATACACACATACAGCATATATTTACGTGTATACATTTATATTATAAGTAACATATCTATCTTAAATATATACATGCATGCATATATAGATAATAAATATACACAGTACCCACACATACATTACATAAACAAAAACGTTTATTTTGGACGTGATTAATTGTTTGACAGCACGAATACAATAGAAAAGATGCTCTCTGTAAAGCCGAGCTCATTCAATCTTCCTGAGATTTTAAATGTTTTATAATAGAGCACTTCTGCTGTCATTCATTCGCTGCACTTTGCAATCAGACGCTGGGAAAGTAAACGGATGCACTTACATCCACAATGAGAAAGTCCAGCCAGCACCAGTAGTTGGTGAAGTATTTCTTGAAACCGTAGGCGATCCACTTCAGACCCATTTCCAAGATGAAGATGTAGGTGAAGATCTTGTCTGCGTATTCAAGCACCACTTTGACCACTTTCCTTTGCTCAATGTAAATGTCTTCAAATGCCTTTTAACAGAAGAAGCAGCGAGTTAAACCAGACGTTCAGAACAAGCCGAGGAAGACTTCTGAAGACCTTCAGCGCTTCATTCGCTCATCTGTGTCACGTTCATCGTATTAAAGAACTGAATCAAGACTGGGACCATCTACAGAAATATGAATGTTTTATTAAAGGGATTATAATGTGCTGTTTCATTAAGAACATAAATCATTTGTGTTTCGAGCATTGCTGTTTTAGTATCACTGAGATACTATTATCAGGGTAAACTAAAACCTTAAACTTAAAACAAAAAATACTTAAACTACAACAAACATTATTGGCCAAAAAAAAATAATATATATTATATTTTTCAGCTAGTCACTAAAGCAACATTTCTCATTTTAATTTAGTTTATTTAAAAAAATATGTCTATACCGTTTTTTTGTTGTTGATTTTTACTGTAGTTTTAGTTATTTTTGTATATCAAGTTAAACTACTTCAAAATGATAAATGTTGCATCTGAAAATTATATGAAAACAATTAAATTAAAATGAAGAATGATTTTATTTTATTTCAATAAACATATCAAGAAATTAATATGTTGTTTTACGGTTTTAATTTTTGTTAACTCTAATAACCTGTTCTCTGTTATTTTAGTTCAGTATAACTGAGATACTATTCTAGTTTTTATTAATATTTTGAATTTGTTTTTATTTTGATATATTCTGCTTTCATTGTAATTCTAGTTAAAGTTAAGTAAAAAGTTTAAAAAATTAAATATGTTTTTAATATTTTATTTTATTTCAGTTAACATTTAATTATTTCAAGTAACAATTTTTTAAAGGTTTTAATTTCAGTTAACTATAATGGTTATTACAAGGAACTAGTCCTTTTATTTGGTACAGTAAATTAATGGAAATTAGAAAGGCAGCTGAAATAAAATAATAAATTTCTTATTTTTTATTTTATTTTAGTTCGGTTAACGTTTATTTTATTTCAAATAAGAGAAAATGATTTTTTTTAATGGTTTTAGTAGTTAACTATAATAACCGTGGTGTTATTTTGGTACAGTATAACTGAATATATATGAATATAATTGAAGTACTATTATAGTTTTTATATTTTGAATTAATTTTATTTTAATATTTTCCATTTTCATTTTAACTAGTTTTAGCAAATGTGTGTCATTTGTTTGCTTGTTTTGCCATCTTTTACTAGTCATTTTAATATATCTATATAGAGTTTTTATTAATTTTGATTTCAATTTTAGTAAAACTAGTAAAACTAAATGGAAATGAGAAATGTTGCCTTGGAAGCTGAAATAAAATAATTTAAATTCTTCATTTTTTATTTTAGTTCGGTTAATATTTATTTTATTTCAAATAACATAATTTTTTATGGTTTTAGTATTTAACTATAATAACCCTTGTTTGGACCACCATTAGGATGAGTAAATGATGAATTATCATTCTTGGATGATCTATTTCCTCGTTATTAAGTGTCCAGACTCTTCATCGGAGCGGTTCTGCTGTACCGCACATACATGCACCGATGTCCAGCCGAACATCTGCGTCCGCCGGACTCGCCGCTGCTTTTTGCCGACTCTGCTGTTTCTCATTTTCTGCTTACTTTCTGTTTTCACGTGTAATCATTCAAGAGCACGTCTGAAAGAACAGCTGCCCGCTGAAGCTGCTGGTAAATGCCAGTAAAATACCAGCCGGTCGGCGCACACCTGGCACCCGGCCGTAAGACACAGCTCTGACATTAGCCCCTCTCTGTGACTCACACACGCAGGATTCTGATCTTTAAGGAAATGTCTTATGTAATATTATGCAGCGGGAATATATTTTTCGCTCTGGCATTTACCGTTTTCTGTGTCATGCATAATCTCACAAAGACACAACTGGTAATGCTTAGAGTCGACACAAAACAATTTGACATGTTCCTCGTCTTATAGTGCATGTTATTAAAAGAAAACAAATATTTATCTTTGTAATATTTTATCCTAGAGACACTCTTCAACACCTAATCAATACCGTCACGCTGTACATGCTTATGTCAGACTGCGATAAAATGACAAGTAAAAGAGATTGTGAAAGTCTTTCATGTTGAGTTAAACATAACTTAACATTAGTAGTTCATATACATTTAGTTATGCACACTAACATTCAGAAGTCTCTTCTGCTCAACGAGGCTGCAATTATTCAATCAAAAATACAGTAAAAATTTGAAATATTATTATAAGTTAAAACAGCTGTTTTCTATGTGAATATGTGTTAAACTGTAATTTATTTCTGTGATCAAATCTGTATTTTAAGCATCATTACTCCAGTCTTCAGATGTCACATGATCTTCAGAAATCATAATAATGTGAAACATTTCTGATTATTATCAATGTTGAAAACAGTTGTGCTCAATATTTTTGAGGAAACTGATACGTTTTATTTTTCAGGATTCACAGATGAATAGAAAGTTCAATAGAAACAGCAATTATTTGAAATAGAAAGCTTTGGTAACATTAAAAAAGTCTGTACTGCACTTTTGAACAATTTAATGCATCCTTGATGCATAAAAGTATACATTTATTTAAAAAAACGAATTATGAAAAAAATATCTAATTTACAAATAAATATGAAAGTACTTAAATGCACATTACGATCCAATTTACTAATAATTTTTCAGTAATGCATTAATAATTATGAAAGTTACTTATTATAAAGTGTTACGAAATATTAGTACTTTCAAACGATTAATCGCATCCAAAATAAAAGTTTCTGTTTACGTAATATATGCATGTTTACTGTATATATTAATTATGTATATATAAATACACACACATGCATGTATATATTTAAGAAAGATATGTTACGTTTATATATTTTATATATGATATCATTTATATGAATATAAATATATACATGTAAATACATGTATATAAATATTTTCAAAATATATGTTGTATGTGTGTATCTAATATATATACACAGAACACACACACATATTACTTAAACAAAAACTTTTATTTTGGATGCGATTAATCGTGATTAATCGTTTGACACCACTAGTAAATATAAACCTTTTCAGCAATAACTACTTGCTAGTAATAAAGCACATTCTGGTCTTATTTTCAGTCTTCTAACTTGATAAACCCTAAAAAGCACAAAAATCTCTGGCAATAAATCAATAATGGTGATAATTTAGTACTAACAGCGGCTGTTTGAAAGGATGAGTACGACTGTGATTATTTCACAACACCGCTAACAGCCCGTGGCACGTGTTGATGTAGATTAGTGTCATCTGACATCTGCGTGTTTGCTGGCGTCTGACAGCTCGCTCACGGAGACGCCGGTCGGTCAGCAGGCCAGCTAGCAGGAAGTGAGCTGCCACTTCCTGCCAAACACACAGCGATAGAGACGGCTTCTGTGCTCGGTTTGAAGTCCAAGCTGTCATAAGGTCAGCGAAGCAAGCTGAGACTCGAGTAAGACGTCTTTACTGAGACACTACAGGCTAAAGCACTGCTTCGTCATGCACTGCTCAAGTGTGAGATTCTGCTTACAAAACACGTCTTCTTTCAGACTGGTGGAAAGAAAACATCCAAATACATATTTAAGTGTATATACTAGTATAATTCAGATAGTATTATAGTTTTATTAATATTCTGAAATGTTTCATATTTCCTGTTTTCATTTTGATTCTAGTTAAAGTTTTAGTAATGTAGTTGTTTTGGACATTTTTACTATTTTTAATCTAGTTTTATGAATTATTATTTAAATTTTAGTTATTTTAGTGCATTAAGATAAACTAAATTAAATGTTGCAACTAGTAAAAAAAAATTAAAATTGGTTAAAAAAATATTTTTTAATATTCTTAAATTGTTCATATTTCCTGTTTTCATTTTGATTCTAGTTAAATTTTTAGTAATGTAGTTGTTTTGTACGGATTTTAGGAATTCTATCTAGTTTTTATGAATTATTACATTTTTGGTTATTTTAGTGCATTAAGTTAAACTAAATTAAATGTTGCAACTAGTTAAAAAAAAATAATAAAAAAATAAATACAAAATTGTTTAACATTTTTTTTTTTAATGGTTTTAGTTTTAGTGAACTATAATAAGGATGAGTAAATGATGCATTCTCATTCTTGTATTATCATTTTCTTTATGTTTTACTCTTTAATAAGTGTCCAAACTTTTAAATGTTTATTTTATTGCACTTTATCTATTCGCGTCTATATATTTCAATTAAAATACCTATCTTCAAAAGTTTTTCCTCCACTTCAGCAGTACTTACACACACCAAATCTTACAGTTTTATTCCTCTCTATATTCAGAAGGTTTTTACTGAAGGGTTTGTTGATATTTCATTCAACTCATTTTATACAACACTTTATTCAAAAAGAATGACGATAACGTATTTTTTCGGCTCTGTTGACAGCATTTTGTGATTTATGGAGTGATAAAAATAGATATCCAAAATCCCCTCAGTAAAAATATTAAACTCTAATAAGTCAACAAAATCTAAAAAATTTGTGAACCTGGCTTTATCCAATGTTCAGATCTACTCTCTGGAAGTGTATACAAATCAGCGCATATTAATTAGATAATACCTCATTCGTGTAAACATAACATTTCAGAACTTGTTTAATACAAAACAATTCTTAACATACTGTTGATTAATCAACTGGGAAAATATGTGATATCTATAAGTGAAAACTTTAACCTGTAGTGTCTTGGCTTGAGTAACAAACCTACTCCTGCGACTGCACTGTAAACTAAGTTTTTAATATTTAAGACGGATTAAAGCTCACCAGCGCTCCACTGCTGAGGAGGATCATGAAGATGATGAAGGTCTCAAACCAGCTGTGCTCCACGATCTGATAACACGTCTTCCTCAGACGCCACCAGGCTCGACCCAGACCCTCGGACGTGTTGATTTCACAGCACCGAACGCGACGCACACAAACTGGAACACAAGAACATTAACGTTTAATGATTAATACATTGTTCAATGAAACTAAAGTTCTAAGATGAAGAAAACATATTTTTTTAAAGATATTATTTATATTTATTTTAGTTTCGAAAAACTTTTATACCATTTTAAACTAAATTTATGACCGAATAACTGTGTACCGGCTCCCTGTGTCATTATAGTAAAACGTAATACAATTTAAAATAACTAAATAATTCTACAATATAAATCTATTTTAGAAACTTAATTTCTTGTGAAGTTGCTTTGCAACGATTGTATCGTAAAAAAACGCTATACAAATAATCTTGAATTCGAAATGTTAAAAATAAATAAATAATATATTTTATATATTGAATAATATATTTTTTTAAATTTCTCAAACCAATCATAAATATATGTTGTATAAATATGATTTTTTGTAAATATAATTTTGTGGGAGCATCTACAAAGTTCCATGCTATGACAATTTACAATTTCCAAACCTTATAATTTTTTTTACATGAAAATAAAATGCTTCTGGTTGACACACTAAATATTAAATATTAGTAAAGTTAACTGTTTTTGGGGTATAATTGATAAGTCAAATCATTGTAAAGTAATTCCTCTTGAAAGGTTGTGTAATTACATATTTGTCCTCTGAACTTTAACATTACCAAACATGAAAGATGTTGTAAATCTCTGTCTGCTGGAAGTAAACGTGTATGCATTACTTGGAAAAAGAAGAAAGTCTGGCGTCTTTAGTTACATTAAACCAACTTTAAGGAGAGTCAAGTACTTCTGTGGAGTTTGGACATATAATAGACAAGTTGATTGCTGTATTTTTATTTTTTATACAATTATATAAATTATGAAATTTTGAATAAAAATTGTTGTTAAATAAAAAAACAAAAAACAAATTAAACATAAATTGAACAAACATGTTTGTACAAGTTACTTCATTACATTAAACCAACTTCAAGTAAAGTTTCATATAACTTGAAATTATACAGTTATATAAATTATGAAATTAATGAACTTATTTGATGAGTTACAGTAAACTGCCATGAATTACAGATCATATAATTTTACAGTGTATAATTTTAAAACAAAACTATTTTGAAAATAATAATAATATTAAATTAAAGAATATGCCAAACTAACACATTTTTCATAAATGAATCGAGTATTCACGTGAAGCTTTGGATAAAAGCGTCTGCAAAATGACTAAATGTGAACAGAAATATTTCAGACTATAATGGACACTACGACACTCATTTTACTGACTTTTCCAAACCTTTCAAAACCTCTTTGCTCAAATCAAATGAAAACGCAACTTCAAAAGACTTCAAAGAGCTTCCAAACACTTCAAACAATCACAAACGCCGTTCCAGCGAGAACGTGGAGATCAATAACAGAACTGCTGTACCGCGTGTAATACAAACACATCAGTAGAAATAAATTACATCGTAGAAATGGAGCTCGGCTGCCGTAAAAAAGGTCCTCGTCTTGCTAATCTGCGTTCGAGATGCATCTTTTATGTGACATAATCCCGGCTGGTATCACTGGCGCTCTGAAAGCCCGCCGTCTGTAACAATGAGTCCCTGCCATGAAATCCCATTTGAGCCTCGCATGGTCGTCAAAGCGTCTCCATTACTGGCATCTGAGCTCCTCTAAATTAACTTATTGCCTGTAAACTTAATAACAGGGTTATGGTAACAGGGTTCTCTCAACTCAATTTGTACCGATGCTCCTGCTCTCCATTGGCGGCATCAGACATTTTAGCACTCGGGCATCACCATTCATCAAGCAATTAACAGCCATCAAAGCAAAATCAAAAGAGCTCAGAGTCTGGAGTTATTGGTGACTTCATTGCTTTATTCGCCTCTTCATAGATTAGATTTGTCAGAGAATATCCCATGAACACAGACAGCCGTGTTTCCCAAGTGTGCCACTATTACTAATGCTCATAGCTAAGGTTAGAGATTTGAGTGTTAAACTCTATACTTCAAATGAGGCGTACTGAGTTGATTAGTAAATTACATTTATGAACGAATTAGGTTAGAACATTATATGAAAATATCTCGTCCCCTTTTTATTTATTTTCTTCAGAATTGTGATTAATTTGTCCTTTATTTTTTATACACTCTTCTCTTACATTGAATAGCACTGTTTGGCTGAGTATTGTTTTTAGTTTCATTGCTTTTAATATTATTATTTGTATAATTAGTATTATTATTAAATTATTATGATTATTTATTTTTAATTTTCAAATGTATTTTTGTTGAGTATTACTTTAAGAAAGTTGTTTCTTTTCAATGTTTATCATTTATGTAAGTTTTGTTTTTACATAAATAATTACACAATCGTAATTTCAAAGGAAAATATTGAAATTCCAAATAAGAATATTTAAACACAAACTTCACATTCAAATATGTTTAAAGAATTTCCCTATTTTCGGGAAAATAAGTTGTTGAGAGAAACAAAAAATTGCATTGTTGAGATTTAAAAAAAAAAGTCACATTTTAGTATCACATATATTTTTTTTTAAATACTGGTACATAAAATATAATATTTATAAAAAAAAAATTAAAATGTTAAATATAGTAATTTAGTGTCCTCTCACTTTATTAAAAATCCTTTAAATTTAACAGTAATCAGAATAGAGGAATGAAAAATATAAGTATTATAGGGGCATTCATTATAAACAACATTACATTTATTATTCTTATTATTTATTTAATGTGGAATGTGGAAAATGCATTATGCAAATAAACTTGGGATCACACACTTTCTCATTTAGCACAATTCAAGAATTAGTTTTTTGTGTGCTTGACATTAATTGCATGACATATATCGCTATAAACACACACAAAACATAACTTATATTTCGAAAAATATGATACATTTAATCCATAATGCATCATACTTCATACTACTGGTGGTGGATGAGGAGAAATATCCCCCTTACTATGTAAAATGCTTTGAGTGCCTAGAAAAGTGCTATATAAATGTAACAAATTATTATTATTATAATTATCATGCATTGATTTCTCCTTTAAGTTGTAAGTGCTTAATGCAATGCACTTGTTAATGTAAAGTTTTTAGGCAAAAAAGCATGGAAAAGCCTCTGTCTCCTCTGTGTATTTCCCTTCTGAATGTGTGAATCTGCCCTTTTGACTTCTCCAGCAGAGAGCTGTTGACTGATTCAATTCAGTCATGTGAAAGTGTGCTATTATTCGATTTATAAGTGAGAAACCCGATCTGAAATGCTGAAACGAGCAAGAGAGAATTATCAGAGGAAATACATGGCAGCTCATTTGCCATAAATCATTCACTCCTTCAAACAGACGGCCGCCCAGAGCAGAGATCTGATTGTTTGCTATTGCATGGCAATGAAGTCGACAGCTTATAAAGTGCTGATCTGAGGCACACAGAGACAGTTTTGTAATGTTTTCATCACACACACACACACGCATATGCACACACACGCATAAACACAAACACACACACACACGCACACGCACACGCACACACACGCACACGCAAACACACACACACACACACCACACACACACACACACACACACACGCACGCACGCACACACACGCACACACACACACGCACAAACACAAACAACACACACACACACAAACACACACACACACACACACACACACACACACACGACACACACACCACTCACACACACACACACACACACACACACACACACACACACACACACACACACACACACACACACACACACACGCGCACACACACACACACACACACACACACACGCAGAACACACACACACACACACACACACACACACACACACGCACATGCACGCACGCACACACTCACACACACACACACACACGCACACACGCACATAAACTTTCACACACACGCACACACTCGTTAAGCGCACACATAAAGAGCAATTACACAGCACACCTTTAGCATATTTTTGAAGAGGGTATTTAACGTTTTTGCGACGCACAAAATACGATTGACTTTTTCTGACTTCTCTGAGTAAAAACCAAACTTAAAGCATAAGCGCAACGTAAAGCTTTCCTCGTTTAGTGTATATTATATAAATACCCTTCCCTTGCAGCAGCATGTCTCACTGATGCTATTTCACAATTTGTACGTATGAATCATCGTGCGACGATTTGTTAAACCCACGGGTACCTGTAAATATGTACGTACATTCGGGCACAAAATACGTTCGATTTAGCAAAAATCATATGCACGAGATGAGTGTTGTACGAATTAGCGATCTCGTACAGAATTAGCATGAGTCACAAATTATGTAAATTGCAGGACATTTCGCTTGTCGACATTGGACCGGCTGTCGATGCATTAAATATGGAGTCAGTCATCATCAACACAACATTTCAGATGTTGAGCCCCATTTCTTTTCAAATCTTTGCTGACACAAGACATCATTCAATTTAATGCATTGCATTCACAGCTGGTTAAATGTAGTCACACAAAAAACGAGGGTAAACAAGAGGATCATGACCGACACACGTGACTCTGACGTCTGCGACCGTCCTCAGAAAACACAGAACGTCTCACGCTTTTACTTGCATTTTCTCTATACGGATTAAAAAACAATCCACGAACTAACCGAATCTACCAGAGCTGAAATTAATTATTACATTACAACTTAAAACATATCTGGAAGAAGACATAAGTGCGAGAAAAGTTCATTCAGCATGAATTAAAATGAGTGGTAACACTTTACAATAAGGTTCGTTAGTTAACATGAACTAAGAATGAACAATACTTCTACAACTTTTATTAATCTTCACCATTTACTAATGCATTATTAAAATCACAAGTTGTGTTTGTTAACATTAGTCAATGCACTGAACTATCATGAATAAACAATGAACAACTGTATTTTCATTAACTAACATTATGTTAGTTAATACATTAACTAACGTTAACAAATTACACCTTATTGTAAAGTGTTACCGAATTTGTGGGATAATGGCCATCATGTTATTAAAAAACAATGTACAATTTACACATAAAAATATACAAACATAAAAAATTATATTAATATTGTATATTTGCATTAATTTAATGTTAATTTGGGAGGATAATAGATCAATTTATAATGAAAATATTGTAAACAAGCAAAATGCATATGAACATGAAAATTAAGAACAGAAAATCAAGATTTTTTTGTAATTTTTTTTTAAATTAGCATAAATAAAAATTTATAAAGTATCTATCATTATGTTTGTTTGCGAATTTGTGGGATGATGTGTTAACTGATCATGAAAAAAACAATGTAAATAGGAAAAATATTTATAAACAAAAAATATATATATATTTGTAATTAAATGTTGTTGCTGAGGTCTTTGGCAAATGTTTTGTCATTGGAAATGATGGAGGAGATGAATGTGAATTTTGCCTGGTTATTGCTGTGGTTTGTGAATGAATCTGAATCACGCTGTTATTGATGATCAGAGTAAATACTGCAGCTGTAAGTTGAATCTGTCGTGATTACGTACAGTCAGGAAAGCAGTTTTCCGGATCCGTGGCCTCTTCGGCCGTCTCCGAGTATTCATCCTCCTCCTCGCCGGGCTTCCTGAGGTCGATCGTGCTGCCCTCTGATAGGCTGGTGTCGTCTCTCTGAAAACCAAGAGAGCCAATCAGAACTCCTGACCAATGGAATTACACGTTTCACCTTTCCAATCACTTAAGACTCCTGGAGATTAAAATAATTAATAAAACATTGTGATTCAGACAGATTTACAAATTAATCAATTTGACTGATAATTAGCTTGACTTATTCATTTCTAAAATAAAATTGCTCACAAGTAAGTTTTAGTTAAATATTTTAGAGATGAGCATAGCTAGACAAAGTATTCAGTATAGATATATTACATAAATGTAAATAAATAAATATTATACTCACACACACACACACACACACACACACAACCACACACACACACACACACACACACACCACACACACACACACACACACACACACAGACACAGACACAGACACAACACACACTACACACACACACACACAACACACACACACACACCACACACACACACACCACACACACACACACACAGACACACACACACACACACACACACACACACACACACACACACACAGACACACACAACCACACACAAACACACACACACACAACACACAAAACACACACACACACACACACACACACACACACACACACACACACACACACACACACACACACACCACACACACACACACACACACACACACACACACACACACACACACACCACAACACACACTCCACACACACACACACACACACACACACACACACACACACACAAAAGAATACATGTATAGCCTATAAATACATAATGTAAATTAGTATTAGTATCTATATGAAATAAACAAACAAACTAAATCTAATTATTCAAAATGACGGTCCATACAAGATATCGTAGTTAATGTTCTAAATGCAGAATTTGTCAGAAGTAACGAGCGTTGAAAGCATTGTGCATGTCTGAGTGTGTGTGTGTGTGTGTGTGTGTCTGTGTGTGTGTGGGTGCGCGAGTGCTTGCGAGTGTGTGTGCGAGTGCGTGTGTCGTGTGTGTGTGTGTGCGAGTGTGTGCGTGTGTGTGTGTGTGTGTGTGAGAGAGAGAGAGAGAGAGTCTGTGTGTGTGTGTGTGTGTGTGTGTGTGTGTGTGTGTGTGTGTGTGTGTGTGTGTGTGTGTGTGTGTGTGTGTGTGTGTGTGTGTGTGTGTGTGTGTGTGTGTGTGTGTGTGTGTGTGTGTGAGTGCGTGCGTAATTCCAGTCGGTTCAGCGTGGCAGTGATTTATTCTGGTTATTCAGAGGTTAGCGTGTCTCCAGGTGCGACTTTCGTTTCCTTGTCAAACTGTGACACACTCAGTCCATCATCACGTCTCTTCAAATGAGAGGAAGCTCTTGCTAAGTGGAGCGCTGAGTGTGTGTGTGTGTGTGTGTGTGTGTGTGTGTGTGTGTGTGTGTGTGTGTGTGTGTGTGTGTGTGTGTGTGTGTGTGTGTGTGTGTGTGTGTGTGTGTGTGTGTGTGTGCATGTGTGATATGGGTGTCCAATGAAATTTAACACCAGACCGGCCCATGGCTTCCACTGGACGATAATAAGACCACACAATGATTGCATGCTTCACTGCTGCTCTATTGTTCCACACAAGAGAAACAACTGAGAGAATATGAGATGCGGGAACAAACATTACAGACTTGTCAAAGTAAAACAGGCGTTTTGTGGCTTGTAGTTCATGTCTATTAGACTGCAGAAAGGTTTACATGCTAGTTACTTCTAAGAATATGCATTTAAAATGTCTTTCCCTTCAAGGAAAATGAAACTAAATAATGACCGAGCATGTCCAGGTCACATTTAATAAAATAAAATAAATAAAAATTTGAAATTAAATAAATGATTATTTTCAGCATATTTTCCTGCCAAATTCATACTACTTTATTTATTTTAATTGCTTCGATACTTAGAATACTTAAATAGTCATTATAATAAATACTTTATATGTTTTAATTGATGCTAAATTAAACTAAAAAGGGCTGTCACATTTGTAACTATAAGTTTAGTTTTTTTATTAATTTGTAAAAAAAAAAAAAAAAAAAACTAATTTATATAATTTTTTGGTTGTAAAAATATGTGCTTGATTGTCATGCAAAAATTGAATTGTCATAAAAAATGAATTGCCATAAAATAGGCTTCATATTATATGTGCAAAATAAAATGCAACATTTTATCTTGAAATAATTTACTTCAAATAATAAAATACAAATAAAAAATGTAACTAAATTATTTTGCGTTAATTGTGAAAAGTATACTAGTTGTCATGAAAATATTTTTTACAATGCAGCAAAAAGATTAATGGTCATTAAAAAGACTTATTTTTCATTGTGCCATATATTAAACATTAATGCAACGTTTTTATTTTAAGGTGGAATACGACCTGGTTTTTCTCTGCAATCTATTTAGGCTTTCGATCTTCTGGGGATTGCAGCTCTGGGCATTTTCAGCCCCCCACAAAAAGAGTAAAGAACAGAAGAAGACAAAAGCAGATATGTGATATTGGCCCGACTGTATCAGTTTAACCTAATTTAGCTTCCATTCTCTCTTAACATCAGATTTCATCCATCCAGCAATCCTTAAACACACACTTATCAGCGTTTCCTAAATCATTCAGTCATCTTCTGACAATAAACACAACCTTTACTCCAATCAATCACTGACGCTTCAGGGCTGTTTTTCACTGCTATTGTGTGATCTGATGAGATTGAAGTGAAATATGATCTGTTTTTTTTCTGAGCGCTCAGTAAACAGGTAATGAGCTCAGCATTACATCATCAATATCTCTGTGTTTTGTCCGTGTCAGAAAGCGTGGCGGCCCATTAGCGCACAGCTTTGTTCGTCTTGCACGCAAACTAAAGTTTGCATGTGGTTCTCGCCGGCGTGTGAGGAATCCCAGCACTGCAGACCGGCCACAAAAGCCCTATAAATAACCTCCCGCAGGGCTACGAGAGCCTGGATGTGGCATTCGGCGCTGGAATCTAATGAAATCAGAGCCGTTTGAGAGCCATCAGCGGAGCGGCCGTGTATTCGTGCTGATTCAACAGAGACTGAGGCGAACAAGCGACAATAAAACCTGAATCCTAACACTTCACTTCCACCTGCCGAGAGCCGATGTCCGTCAGTCACACAGAAACACATCAATAACACAATCGAATCACATGATGCCATTAGTGCCAGGATGTAGGACACATCCATGCCGCGTTATTACCGGACAAACCTGAGATCCGATCCGTCTGACTGACTGTCGTCTGTCTGTCTGAGCAGTACTGATGAACACAAGATGAAAACATTGTCTCGAGGGTTTCTATTAGGGTTGTGTGGTTTGGGGAAAAAAATCAAATTGCACTTTTTTTATAAAAGCTGCGAATGCGACCTAAAATGCAAAAAAAAAAAATTGTTTGTAGGGTTGCACAATTTGGCAAAACAGTTGTTATTATACTGTATATCAATATGGCTATAAAATATTAATATTACTACTTTTTTTTATTAATCGTGCAGCCCTGTTTTATCTGATGCAATACGCAGGTGATGTAATCGGATAAATGTCACAAAGTCCAAAATGAGAATCACACATGGCACAAAAAAGTAGAGCAATGTGCAGATGAGCAAAAGAACAAACACATCTAATTCTGGCAAATTATGGGTCATCAGAGTTTGAACTATTAGCGTTTCTCAGAACGAGTTCAGATCTTTCTGAAGAATCACCAGATACACAGAGATGCTCCGAGACTAACAAGAGACACACACAAGCACACAGAGATACTTGGAGACACACAGAGATGTACAGAGATGCACAGAAACACGCAGAGACACTCAGAGACACACACAAACACACAGAGATACTCTGAGACACATAGAGATGTACAGAGACAAACAAGAGACACTTAGAAACATACAGAGAAACTCACAGACACACTGAGACAAACAGAGACAGACAGAGACACTCAGAGACACACTGAGACAGACAGAGACAATCAGAGACACACTGAGACACATAGAGACAGACAGAGAATAACAGAGACACACTGGGACAAACAGAGACAGACAGAGACACTCAGAGACACACTGGGACACATAGAGACAGACAGAGAATAACAGAGACATGCAGAAACACATAACGACAGATAGAGACACACTGAGACAGACTGAGATATGCAGAGACACATAGAAACATACAGAGAAACTCACAGACACCCTGCGACAAATAGAGACAGACAGAGACAGACAGAGACACTCAGAGACACACTGAGACACATAGAGACAGACAGAGAATAACAAAGACATGCAGAAATACATAACGACAGATAGAGACACACTGAGACAGACTGAGATATGCAGAGACACATAAAGACAGACAGAGACACTCAGACGCACAAACACACCGACACACACAGAGAATAACAGAAACATGCAGAGACACACAGATACAGAGACACTCAGACACAGAGACAAAAAGATACACACCAAGACAAACAAGAGACACTCAGAGACACATAGAGACAGAGACACTCAGACACACAGAGCCACACAGATA
>CM049814.1:219781-222281 GCA_027422405.1 Ptychobarbus kaznakovi
AATCCTGTAAAACTGAATTTGTTCATGATACAGACCCCTGGTTAGTGTTTCTCTCTCTCACCGGTTTGATCTCCTCTCGCTCCTCCTCTCGCTCCTCCTCCTCCCCTCCGCCTCGCTGGCCTCATCTTCCTCCTCCTCCTCTTCCTCGGGGAACTCCAGGTCGGACTCTCCGGGAGCGATGGGGACGCTGATGGTGAGGTTGGGGTTGGTCATGTAGCTGTCGTCCTCCGCGGTGCGCTCGATGACGGCCGTGCCGTTGCCCTCGGCCCAGTGCGTCTGCTGGCTCAGTCTCTTCAGCTTCAGCATGGCTTTGGCCTCCTTGGCCTTCTGCCGGCGCCGCTTGAAGTTCCCGTTGAAGAAGTCGCGGAGCGCCCGCCGCAGCCACTGGATCCCGCGCTGGATGCGAGCGATGGCGATATGCAGGTTGTTCATTTCGCCGTCCTCGTCCGGAGACGAGAGGTTATCTGAGCTGAAGGAGCTCAGGAGCAACGCCAAGAAGAGGTTCAAGACCTGAGGAGAGGAGAAGAAGCACAGCACTCAGAGACTCAAACCAGCAGCTCTTCTGTTAGTTCTTTTAACTCCTTACACAAAATCTGTCCTCGTCACACCGTTTCTGAAAGCTGACACTCAAACAGCAGAAGCACACATTCATTCTCAGGCTTTGACTTTCATAAAACACTTTTTGCAAAACACAACACACAATTCTATTTGTAACACAAAAATCTAACATTATTTTTTTTCAACTGCATACACACTTTTTCTACATTTGCCACACATTTTACAAATTTCAGACAAATCCAAGAATTGCACATAAAATGCAAAATGCCTCACATCTCTTGCATAATGAAGCGCTGCATTCAAAATATCAATATTCAAACATTTCTAACAGCTTTGCCATAATCAGTGTTGGGGGGATAACGCATTACAAGTAATGTGAGTTACGTAATAATATTACTTTTTTCAAGTAACTAGTAAAGTAACGCATTACTTTTTAATTTACTAGAAAATATCTGAGTTATTTTTCTCCATTTATTGACTGAGTGCGCCGTGTGAACATGATCTTACTGTAGATCTAATCTAGACTAAATATGAATGTGTATTAATTCATCCCACTCACAAAAAAACTGATTCAGTATTCATCAAAATTAATTAAAACAGTGAAATACAAACTCAGAATATGACGCAAACCTGCAATAATTAATATGTTAAACAACACAAATATATCTAATCTGATTTATTAACCGATGTGTTTGCTGCTGACCTTTGATGATCAGTTCAACCATACTAATAAGCAAACATGACTTTAGATAAACTAACAATTGTGCTTTTTTTTTATTGCTGAAGAGTGTTGAACTTCTCCTGTGTTCTTCTGTACAGACGTGATTTACTCGTCCTTCAGTCTGAGGGTTTATTCATTACACTTTTTGGTGTGAAAGACTTTTATATTTGCTATATAAAATATAAATTGTATTAAAAACAAACAATCAAGCCCTGCTCATATTTAAAAAGTAAACGCTGAAAGTAACGTAACGCATTACTTTCCATAAAAAGCAACTAAGTAACGTAATTAGTTACTTTTTTAGAGAGTAACGCAATATTGTAACGCATTACTTTTAAAAACACAATATTGTAACTTAACTTAATTAGTTACTTTTTTAGAGAGTAACCAAAACTGAACATAATATTAACATAATATTAATTCCTGTGTACATAGAGAACTGTGTGTTTTACAAAAACAGTTTTGAACAGAGTCAAAGGCTGATAATTAGTGTCTGGTCTCGCAGATTTGGTGTGTTTCTGCACTTTGAGAGTCAGCTTTCAGAAACGTTGTGACAAGGACAGATTTTGTGTGTAAGCAGATGATTAAAAAGCTGTAAAAGCTATGAAGAACACACTCAATCTGTAGTTTGACTCTTCTATTATAAGCATCTCTCAAGCTTTCTGAAGAGGTTTCTGATTCATGAGAAGCTTCTGCTGTAATGATAAAGCTGCTCATTTTCAAACTTTTAATTTACAGACACTAAAAATGTAAATATATTAAATCAATTAAATCTAACAATTTGATTTAATTTGATCATTACAATGACTGACTGATCTTCATAATTTAGACTTTTGACTACCAATGAATTTCCATAACTAGTTTATGACAGCAATAGTCACCTTTATTAATATAGCGCTTTTAACAATACAGATTGTGTCAGAGCACTTAACCGAGTGTCAGTAATGTATAATAATAAGATTAAACACTCAATTTTCAGTTAAAGGATTTCATTATTGAATTCAGAGACGTCATTGTATAGCTCATTTTAGTTTAAATAGTATCTGTGAAATCAAATTGATGATAATTGCTAGAAATTTGAAATTAAGTCTCCTCAATAGCAATTTCTACTAGCTAAAAATGTAGAGGCTAAAAAAGGTTTAAAATTGTATTTTATTTTTTAATAAAAAATGAATGACTATCATATATATTAGTGCTGTCAAATGATTAATCGCGATTAAA
>CM049814.1:224562-257062 GCA_027422405.1 Ptychobarbus kaznakovi
CACAGCAACTATCCCAAAAATACTAGCAACTACTAGCTACTGTAGAACTACTAACTACTGTAGAAGCCTTCCAGAACACCTTAGAAACCTCCTAGCAACCACTCAGTACACCTCCAAGACATCCAAGAACACCTTAGCAACCTCGTAGCAACAACCTAGAACATATTAGAAACATCCTAGCAACATCCAAACAACCACTCAGAACACCATATCAACCACCTACAGTAGAAACCTCCCAGAAAACCTTAACAACCACTCAGACCACCCTAGCGACCGCCTACTGCAGTAACCTCCAAGAACACCTTAGCAACCCCCTAGCAACCACTCAGACCACCCTAGCGACCGCCTACTGCAGTAACCTCCAAGAACACCTTAGCAACCCCCTAGCATCCACTCAGTAAACCTTGGCAACCCCCTACCAACCGCCCAGAACACCCTAGCAACCACCCACTGTAGAAGCCTCCCAGAACACCTTAGAAACCTCCTAGCAACCACTCAGTACATCTTAGCAACCCCCTATAAACCACCCAGAACACCCTAGCAACCACCCACTGTAGAAACCTCCAAAAACTCCTTAGCAATGCTTAAAAAAATACCTAAACAAACCACTGAGATGAAGTGATTCCCTCGAGATCAAAGGGATTTAGGTTTTAATGAACTGAATTCGCTGGCAGAAATATTTTGATGATGTTATATAACGTCTCATGATATATGAGTGTGGTCACAAGGCAGATCCCGTGTGTGTTTTAGATGAAGTCCTCGTTCCCTCAGGACGCTGTTTCCACGTTACGCTTCATTAGCTGGCGAGATGACGAGGATTATGAGCTAGGTTTTTCTCGCCGCTACACCTGCCCACTTACACACAGAGAGAAGCACTCGCCGTGTGATGCCGAGGATCCGTGAGCTGGTTCTGCAGGTATCTGAGCTGCTGCGTGCCTCGATGAGAAACACTAAAGCCCCCCCACACTGACCCGACTCACCGACCATGCCCTAAAAATACAGCATTACCTCAGACTGCTGAGCTGCATTATCATACGAAACAACAGGTGGCACATGTGTCAAAGGCTGGAGGACAGAAGAGCAGAAACAGTCTCCACACAAGACACAAACCTGACTTATATCACACGCACTAGTGCTTTCATTCAGCAAGGATGCATTACATTCATCAAAAGTAACATTCATAATGTGACAAATGATTTCTATTTCAAATAAATGCTGCGCTTTTGAACTATTTCTATTCATCTGTGAATCCTTAAAAATAAAATGCATCAGTTTCCACAAAAATATTGTGCAGGATGACTGTTTTCAACATTGATAATAATCAGAAAAGTTTCATATTATTATGATTTCTGAAGATCATGTGACACTGAAGCCTGGAGTAATGATGCTGAAAATACAGCGCTGCATCACAGATATAAATTACAGTTTAACACATATTCACATAGAAAACAGATATTTTAAATTTTAATAATATATCACATTTTTTATCAAATAAATGCAGCCTTGCTGAGCAAAAGAGACTCTTTCAAAAACAATGTTTCCGAACTTTTGAATGGTAAAATATAGTACAGCAATAAATTCATGTAATCTGACCGTCCTATTCTGATCATGACTTCTCAACGATCTCGTTTTTTTATTACTTTACTGCAATAAATCTGGAAATTAAATTGAATGAGTCACTCTAAATAAAAATAAGTAAAAGTAAACAAAATCCCAGTAGACTAAATATTCTCTCGACTGTCATTCCCCAAAGATTTCCTCCCAGTCGTCCGTCTAGGTGTCGGAGTCGATTAGCTCCAGTCTACAGTAACAGATGTTCAGCGGGGTCACAGGGATGACCTTTGACCTCACACACACACACACACACACACACACACACACACACACACACACCACACACACACACAAAACACACACACACACACACACACACACAACACACACACCGACACAGACACAAGACACAGCACAAGGGGACTCACTCACTCACTCACTCACTCTACTCACACACACAGCTGAAGAGAGCTGATACTCCAGATCCTGTTACACACACTATCAGTACGTGACAATCACAGGCAGCTCATGCGATCAGCCGGAGTATTTTCTCTCTAAAAGGCCAGGATGATGCAGGCGGACGCTCACTGAGACAGACGGAACGTAAACTCTCAGATATAACGTTTCTCAAACACTCACTGAGCTTCAGTCTGAAGAATGACATATAAGAATAAGAAGAGCTGCGGGAGCCGTTACGATCAGGACTAAATATCACACTGCGGAAGAGACTGACGTGCATAAACTGGGAGTTTTCTTATATTTATTTGTTGCTGTTTAGGCTGGGAAGTCCGAAAAATAATCAGCTTCAATGAATTTAAAAATATAATATTCAGTAATTCTTAAAAATCATTAATGAAAAGTGGAAACACAATCAATACATAGGCCAGGGTTATTATATTTAACTAAAACTAAACTGTAAAACATTTTCATTACTTGAAATAAAATAAATGCTAAATTCTCATTTTCATGTAGTTGGTGTAAAAACGCAACAAAAATAAAAAATTTAGTAAAATTAGAGTTTAAATAAAATTAAAATGACAACAAAAATATCAATGAAAAAATTCTAAATATTAGCAAAAACTATAATAGTGTCTCAATGATGCTAAAATAACAATGAAGGAGGCATACATCTATTTGAAAGAAGTCCTTTCTGCTCAAGGATGCATTTATTTGATTAAAATACAGTAAAAATTGTTGAAATATTATTACTGTATAAAATAACTGTTTCCTATTGTAATATATTGTTAACTGTAATTTATTTCTGTGATCAAAGCTGTATTTTCAGCATCATTCCTCCAGTCTTCAGTGTAACATGATCTTCAGAAATCATAATAATATGAAACATTTCTGATTATTATCAATGTTGAAAACAGTCATGCTGCACAATATTTTTGTGGAAACCGTGATGGATTTTATTTTTCAGGATTCACAGATGAATAGAAATAGTTCAAAAGAACAGCATTCATTTTAAATAGAAATATTTTGAAACATTCTAAATGTCTTTACTGTCACTGTTGATCAATTTAATGTACATTCTACGGTCATATTATGCAATATTTGTATGCACGGCATGTGTGTAATTATTATTGTAGCATTGCAGTGCAACAAGCAAACATCAAACTCTTCTGAACTCAATGGCGAGTGATGACTCTGGTGTTGTTCCCTCAGTAGTGTGCTCTACATCAGTCACTCGTGAGGCTCAGGACAGCGCAGCAGCACGGCGGGTTTTGGATCAGAGTTATGGATTTGTCATCACAACCCAGATCTGATAACATCAATTTCAGCTCTCCAGTTACCCGGCTGCGCTTTGAATAATTCTGATTATCCACACAGGTGCATCGATCCCAGCGTGTCCATCTCCATCTGACACACACCACACAGACACACACACACACACACAGACACACACACACAGACACACCACACACGACACACACACACACCACACACACACACACACACACACACACACACACAACACCACACACACCACACACACACACACACACACACACACACAACACAACACACACACCACACACACACACACTGACACAGACCCAGACACACACACACACACACACACACACACACACACACTCACTCACACTCACACACTCACACAACACATGTGGTTTTTATGGTTTACGTGGGACTTTCCATAGGCGTAATGGTTTTTATACTGTACAAACGTATGTGCTATTGCCCTACACCTACATACACCTAAACTTAGCCCTCACAGGAGACGGTTGCATTTCTATTTTCCCCAAAAAAACTCACTCTGTATGATTTATAAGCGTTTTAAATTATGGGGGACACTGAAAATGTCTCATAAATCACCTTCTCCTTGTAATACCTATGTCATACCATGTCATTATACTAATTTGTGTCCTCTAAACACATAAAATGCCACACAAACACACACACCAACACACACACACACACACACACAACAAACACACAACACACAACAACCACCACACACACACAAACACACACACACACACACACACACACACACACACACACACACACACACACACACACACACCACACACACACACTCTCTTCTCACACACTCTCTCTCTCACTCTCCTCTCTCACACACACACACACTCTCACGTTATTCTCATCAAACACACTTCAGGCCACGCTTAATGACATAAATGCTTGAATAATTCTGTGTGAATAAACATTTAACGCACTACAGGTGCAGTTCAGCCGTGTTTGATCTTCTGGCCGTTCATTCACATACAAATGAAGATTAATGAGGGGTTTAGTGGCTTTCTCTCGTTACAACAGCTAAGACAGACGGTATGATGGCATTTCAAACCCCTGAACAAACACATGCAACCGGCACACTATAAAACCAGCATGTTTTAATAGCTTCTAAAACACCGTAAAGAAACGTCCAGGTCGCATTTCATGCCAAAAGTAAGAAATTCTGTTTTGCATAAAGAAAAGTAAGCCTTTTAATATAATTATTATTTTGTCATTATCTGCATCAAAATTGCCCTCCAAAATTCTCAATAAAAATTCTAATTTACCATAATCATCTTATTCAGATGCCTTAATGAATTAATTATTATTAAATTATAATTTATTTAAATAAAAACTACTATGTACTTTAAATAAAAATAAAATAAATAGCGTTTGGTTATAACATTTAGCAAAATAATAATATAAAAATGTGATGATTAAAGCAGCAGAAAACACACAGCACACACAAATAATGCATACATGTCCATTACCATTTTTTTTTCTTTTTGTAATTTTTTCAATATCTATATGAATATTTTTTGGAATTAAATAAATTGTAAGGTAAGAAACTACAATTTGCATTAATAAAATTAAGCCTTTTTTATTATTTTGACATTATTTATGTGAAAATTTCACCCAAAATTCCCATTAAAAAAATAATAATTTTCATTACTTTAATAATACAGTATTGATAATCCTCATGTCCGGATTAATTAAAATCAGCATGAATCAGTTCAAAGCACTGCAAATTATAATAATCAATTCTTGTATAATTATAATTATTATTAAATAATGTATTATTATTATTATTATTATATTATGATAAGTCATAAGATGCTAAAACAAATGAGGAAAGTAAAGTAAATAATAAATGACATGAAGAACTGAGACACAGATGGAGAAATTTCAATTAATAACATAATGTGAGGATCTAATTAGCATAAAACCCACAGCACAGACAAATGCTGCATAAACGGTCCATTTCTATCTTTGCACTTTTTTGTATCAACACTGCTCAGAATTAAATGTATTTTAAATGCACCAGTGCACATGGATTATTTTCACTAAGCGTGTCACAATGCATTCTGGGATTGTTGCCTTTGCAAAAAAGTCACAAACATCTTAAAATACTGATGTTTGATGCCTTAAAATACCACCTAGGTAGGCAGCTCACTATATTTGTATCTCAGACTGAAAAACCCACATGCATCTCGAGTTCAACACTCAAAACAAATCAACCACCGCAGCGTTTGCAATTCAAATGCATTGTGTGCAAATTTAAAACACATTACCCAACATACTATGCATCACGCCCTCCGGCCCTTGTGAATTCTTCCACAGTCTCTAAGTGACTAGTCAGAGCGATCTAAAAATATCAATGGTGTAACAAAGGTACAACTATTTGACCTTTAACAGCCGTATGCAAATGAAATCATGCAGGAAAGATCGGGTGGCAATATTCGAGCGACGCCACGCATCCGCAGCCTTCCTGAAATGCTCGTGAGTGCAGCAGAGATGATTCTTTCCGACCGGCAGCGGCACAATCATTACTCCGACAGAGAGGACGGAAAAGCCCTCGCACCGACAGACACGTGCCGTCTCACATGTGTTAATCGCTTCCATCTGCACCAGACCCTCGCTTATGCAATATCAGTATCTTCTAAACAGGCCCAGATGCAATCTGCACACTTATTTTACAGTATGCACACCGTCTAGATGGAGAAATCTCACAGGATTTGCGTTTGCAACTGAGCTCAAGGTTGATACTTGCATTTTCTGTGGGATTTAAACAGAAAACAATTACACTACTGTTCAAAAGTGTGTGTGTGTGGGGGGGGTTGTTATGTTTTTCAGCAAATATGCATTAAACTGATCACAGATGACAGTAAATACATAAATGAGTAAATAAATGCTTTTCTTAAAAAAATTTGATTCATTAAAGAATCCTGAAAAAAATGCATCACAGTTTACACAAAAATATTACCTGTTTTCAACATTGATCATAATAAAAATGCTTCTTAAAAACCTATTTAGAATGATTTCTGAAGATCATGTGACACTGAAGACTGGAGTAATGATGCTGAAAATACAGCTTTGATCACAGAAATATAATTTAATTTTAACATATATTTACATAGAAAACAGCTATTTTAAATTATAAAAATATATCACATTTTTACAGAATTTGTAATGAAACAAATGCCTTGTAAATTCACCGAAATCAAACTTTTGAATGCTGGAAACCTGTTCGGAGACAATCATTGTTTTTGCAATTCCATTCGGTGCCACTAGGGGTGCTAAAATGTCAGCTTTAAACACAAACACTACAGGTTCAATCTCACATCGGGGGACCTAGCAAGTTATTGAGATCAATTACCCACGAGCCACTGAGCCCAACAATTAACCCCAGACGCTCCAGGTGCAATTAGTGCACATGAAGACTTTGATTAAAACCGTCCACTAAATTACAAATGTATCACAGGTCTTTCAAATAAACGCATGCACAGAGTATTGAGCCATTAATTATGTGAGCATGCATCCAAATCAAAATAAATAATTTGTATTACTTCATCCATTTGTTTTTTTTCCACATCATTTTAATCAACGCGGACGAGTTTCAAACAGAGTTCATGATGTAAGCGGTTCTGAGTTAATCAGAAACGGTGTAAATATGACCCTCAGCAATAATAACGCAGGTTTCAGCAGCGGTGCTTTATGAAACATGTCTGCCATGAGCGTTCAGAGACACTTCAAACCGCCAATATAAACACGCAATTACAAACCCGCCGGCACGCTTTCCCTAACGCTCATGTGCTGCTCGATTCACACGAACAAAACATCTGTTCACGGGTCAGAAATGACCGGATTATTAATATTGCACTTCTTCGCTTTGTTTGAATCCATAAACCTTACATCATTTCATTCTGATAAGAATTTAAAATAATGTATAAAAATACAAATTAAATCATAATAATTTTTATATATCATTTTATATATGATACAAGATCTAATTTTAGAATAAAATTATTTATGTATAATAAATAAATATATATATAATATATATATAAAGATACAAAAATTACTTGAAATTAAAATAATTGTTCATTGAAATAAAACATTTTCATTTAGTTTAACTTGTTTAACTATAATATTTAAAACTAAAACTGAATTTAAAATGAATAAAACACTTTATGGAATTATAAAGCAACAAAAAACTAATTAAAATAACAAAAACACACAACATAATTATTAAAAATGACAACAGCGCAACAACAAAATTACTAAAAATGATAAAAACAACACAATTGCTAATTTTTTTACTAATATTTACATGAAGCAGAAATTATAAAAATAAAATCTAATTCAAAATATTTAAATAAAACTATAACAGTCTCTCGGTGATACTAAAATAACACTGATTATATATATGTGTGTGTGTGTGTGTGTGTGTGTGTGTGTGTGTGTGTGTGTGTGTGTGTGTGTGTGTGTGTGTGTGTGTGTGTGTGTGTGTGTGTGTGTGTGTGTGTGTGTGTGTGTGTGTGTGTGTGTGTGTGTGTGTGTGTGTGTGTGTGTGTGTGTATGTGTGTGTGTGTGTGTGTGTGTGTGTGTGTGCGTGTGTGTGTGTGTGTGGAGAGTGTGCGTGTGTGCGTGTGTGTGTGAGTGTGAGTGTGAGTGTGAGTGTGAGTGTGAGTGTGAGTGTGAGTGTGAGTGTGTGTGAGTGTGAGGTGCGTGCGTGCGTGTGTGTGTGTGAGTGTGTTGTGGTGTGTGTGGTGTGTCTGTGTGTGTTGTGTGGTGTGTCTGTGTGTGTGTGTGTGTGTGTGTGTGTGTGTGTGTGTGTGTGTGTGTGTGTGTGTGTGTGTGTGTGTGTGTGTGTGTGTGTGTGTGTGTGTGTGTGTGTGTGCAGTGTTATTTTAACAAATCAATTCAAATTTAAATTCAAATAAAAAAAATCACATAATAAAAATATCAAATTAAAATCCAAATGATTAAATATATATATATATATATATATATATATATATATATATGATTGTCATATTTTATTTACTTCTAAGTTTTAACCAATCATTTTTATATAACTTCTTCAAATCTTCAGATTCTTTCACTTTGAGACATAATGACAACAAAGAAGCTCCTCAAAAAGCTCCTCAAGATTCAGCCGCAGCATGAGCCAGTGAGAGTAAAGAGAGCTCCAGCACTCACCACGAGGTTCCCGATGACCATCACCAGCATGAAGACCAGGATGCAGAGCGGCTGGCCGGCCACCTCCATACAGTCCCACATGGTCTCGATCCACTCTCCGCACAAGACCCGGAACACGATGAGGAACGAGTGGAAGAAGTCCTTCATGTGCCAGCGCGGCAGCGTGCAGTCCTTGGAGATCTTGCAGACGCACGACTCGTAGTTCTTCCCGAACAGCTGCATGCCGACCACAGCGAAGATGAAGACGATGATGGCCAGAACCAGCGTCAGGTTCCCCAGAGCGCCCACCGAGTTCCCGATGATCTTAATGAGCGTGTTCAGCGTCGGCCACGACTTCGCCAGCTTGAAGACTCGCAGCTGAAGGAGAAGAAGAGCTGTTTTCAATGATAAAAGCAATGCATCTTGAAAACTCTGCAGAGTTGCAAAAAAGGCCTGATATTACCTAATTGCATTATGCTGAGATTTTAAAAAAAAAAAGTCGTTTCCATCACATGGTATTTGATAAAATATTATTTTGTTAAGAAATAAATAAATAATAAGCAAACTTTTAAATAAACATTGTATATAAATACATAAATAATCTTTTAAAGTAGTCAAAATTTCTACATAAATAAATATATAAATAAATAATTTTAAAGAAGTATTTAAAATGTAAATAAATAATAAGCAAACTTTTAAATAAGCATTGTATATAAATAAATGTATAAACATATAAATAAGCTTTTAAAGAAGTATTCAAAATGTATAAATAAATAAATAAATAAAGCATCCTTTATAGAAGTATTTAAAATATATAGAAATAAATACATAAATAAATAAAAGCTTTTAAATAAGTAGTGTATATAAATAAATAAATGTATATAAACAAATGAATATATAAGCTTTTAAAGAAGTATTCAAAAGGTAAATCAATAAATGCATAAAAGCTTTTAAGGAAGCATTGTATATAAATAAATAAATATAATATATCAATATATAAGATTTTAAAAAGTACTCAAAATGTAAATAAATAAATACATACAAGATTTTAAAGAAGCATTGTTTATAAATAAATAAATGTAATATATCAATATATAAGCTTTTAAAGAAGTATTCAAAAGGTAAATAAATAAATGCATAAAAGATTTTAAAGAAGAATTGTTTATAAATAAATAAATGTAATAGATCAATATATAAGCTTTTAAAGAAGTATTCAAAAGGTAAATAAATAAATGCATAAAAGCTTTTAAGGAATCATTGTATATAAATAAATAAATGTAATAGATCAATATATGAGCTTTTAAAGAAGCATGCAAGAAATAAATGAGTGTTTAATTTGGACATTCATCTAAAATGTTTTAATGTTTCAGAACATTCAAAAGTAACATTCCCATAACGTTTGAAAATGATAACAGAATGTTCCCTTAACATTTCCATAACCAGACAGAAATTGGACGCTTTGTTCAGAAATAACATTTTCATAACTTAATAGCAAAGTTAGATAGAAATATACTTTTGTTAGCTGGGATTAAGGGCTTTTTAAGAACTATAAAGAAAGCACAAATGCAAATGAGCACGAGCTGCATGTGTTACCAGTCTGAAGGAGCGCAGGACGGACAGACCCTCCACGTTTGACAAACCCAGCTCCATGAGACTCAGACTCACGATCAGACTGTCAAAGATGTTCCAGCCCTGCTGAAAGTAATAATACGGGTCCAGAGCGATGATCTTCAGAACCATCTCAGCGGTGAAGATGCCTGTGAACACCTGAGAAGAACAGCAGCAGGTTCACTTCCATGCATCGGACAGACGCTTTCATCCAAAGGGACTCAATTTCAAAAGATTCTTATATTTATGAACATTATGTAAAGAAATATATACATGTTGTGTAAAGAGTGTATGAATGTAATGCATATAAATATGTGACCCTGGATCACAAAACCAGTCTTAAGTCGCTGGGGTATATTTGTAGCAATAACCAAAAATACAGTGTATGGGTCAAAATTATCAATTTTTCTTTTATGCCACAAATCATTAGGATATTAAGATCATGCTCCATTAACATATTTAGTAAATATATCAAACTTAATTTTTGATTAGTAATATGCATTGCTAAGAACTTAATTTGAACAACTTTAAAAATGATTTTCTCAATATTTAGATTTTTTTGCACCTCAGATTCAAGATTTTCTAATATTGTCCGATCATAACAAACCATACATCTATGGAAATATTATTTATTCAGCTTTCAGATGATGTATAAATCTCAATTTCAAAAAATTGACACTTCAGACTGGTTTTGTGGTCCAGGGTCACATATGAGCATGTGAATGGATGACGATCAGATCAAGCACAAAAATCTCACTGGATTATTATAATTAATGGCAAAATTAATGTAAACTGATATTTCCTTCTGACACATTACAGCAAAAGATAGAAATAACTGATTTAAAACCATTTTTAGCTGCTGAAAATACTAGTGTTTTAATAATTTTGTCCACCACTGTATAAAATATATATAAATAAATATATGCATGTGAATAAATAAATGTATAATTGTAAATAAATTAATGCATAAATATATACATAAGTCAATATATAAATCAATGTATTTACATTAGTTTTTACAGATTGAGACTTGCTTGAAAAACATGGTAAATGTTTAGTGTGATATTCTTCATCTGATGATATATAATATATTTAATTTATATTACATTTAAATCATGATTTTAAATAACAAGCATTTTGAGTCAAGCAAGCTTCATATTCTTTATGCATAATATATTTTTATTTTAAGTATATTTATTCTACTCTGTTAACTAAAACTATTACAATCTTTTAAAATTTAATAAATTAAAAATACATATATTTTTTTTAATTATGATACTGAAATACAATTTCTAAAACGGAAATAAAATCAAAATAGAAAAAGCTACTAAAACAAAAGCACATGACAAAAACACAACAAAATTAAATATTATATTTAGCAAACAAAATTTAACTCATTTTTATTGGTAGCTAAAATGAAACGGATGTGACCTGTTACTGTAACACAGATTTATTTTCTTTAAATTTAATGTTCTACTTAATTTTTATGTTCTACAGAGTACTATGCAATTATTGGCAGCTGCTGAAAGCATAATTCAATTATGCTAAATATTGAAAAAAGCAAAGGCGGAAGGGGCGGGGCATTTGTTTTCTACAGCTGCTCTGTTTCTTGTTTCTGGGAGCCGAGCGTTTGGATGTGACTGCGATACGTGACACGGAGGAGTCGCTCCAACATCTGAGAGAAACACGGCCTGTGAAGATGAGCAGAGCCCCTAATTACTGCTTTAATCTCACCAATAAACACAGATCTGGAGGAACATCCACGGCCTCTGTGAGGGTCACGCTCAGCTCAGTTCAGCCCACCAAAGAATACATCAATCAATCAATCAATCAATCAATCAATCAATCAATCAATCAATCAATCAATCAATCAATCAATCAATCAATATCAATCAAAAATCAATCAATCAATCAACGAATCAATCAATCAATACAATCAACCACCAAATCAATCAATCAATCAACTAAACCAATCAATCAATAGAACAAGCACGATGAATGAATGAATGAAAATCAATCAATCAAAATCAATCAATCAACAACCAACGAAACGAACGAACGAAAGAACGAATGATGAACGAATCAACCAACCAACGAATTAACGAATCAATCAATCAATCAATCAATCAATCAATCAACCAACCAACCAACGAACAAACAGAAAAAATTCCAGAAAATGAGTTCAAATTAAATAATGAAAAAATAAATAATGTTATTATTATTATAATTATTACATAATTATGTTATTATGTATTAAATAAAACAATGTGAGACATTAAAAACACATTAAAATAAATATATACATAAATTAATTAATCTATTTTAGGGTTATTTTCATGTTGATTAAACACATTCACCCCAAATTGGTAAATGTGGAAATTGTAAATTGTATTTATTAATTTTCTTCTTTGGTAATTCTCATTCTTCTCAACTGTGATTATTATTGTTCTACAATTGAGAATTACATTTTAAATATTACATTGAAAATATTTTGTTTAATTAAATTACTTTTTATTTTTTTTAATTAAACAAAAAAAATACTAATATGATGTAGTACTAGTAGAATAAAAACGTTAATTTATTAAAAATAATATAAAATAAAAGTAATGAATTTCAACAACAGGTAATTTATTATTATTACTTAATTTATAATTCTCATTAGATTCTCTTTACTGCAATAATTAAATTACACTGTATACAATTAAATTCAAAATGAAATATCAATAAATATTATTATATAAAAAAAAATTGATTTACAATCAAATTCCTACATTTTATTTAAATTAAACAGCACAATAAATATTATGATGTAGTACAATTACATTTACATTTAAATAATCTAAAAAAAAAGTAATTCATTTTACTAAAGCATTTTGGGTACTTAATAGTTATCTAGGCGTCATTTTCTTTGTGTAAAATATAATTTATTATTTCTTTCGTCAGGTTTTGGGATGAGATATGAGCTAGACGTGTTCTTTCATGTGAGTTTTTCTCAAACTCCTTTCAGAGATGATTTGCTATCAGTGATGATGATGACAGTAATCATAACAGATTGATCAGATGCATGAGGCACAAGCTCTCAAACACACAGTACCATCAAGCAATTAACTCTGCACAGCTCGTTATCCCTGAGAGCAGAACGGCCTGCTGGGATTAAGACAGACACGAGAAACGCAGAGATCAGATCAGATCCGATCAGAGCGATCCATGACAAGCCAAACGCCTCCAGCAGACCGGCTCAAACAAACAAAAATAAACTAACAAACAGACGAACGAACAAACGAACAAACAAACAAACAAACAGACAAATAAACACAAACAAACAAACAGACAAATAAACACAAACAAACAGACAAACAAACAAACAAACAAACTGACAAACAAACAGACAGACAAAAAACACAAACAAACAGACAAACAAAAACAAACAAACACAAACAAACAAACAAACAAACAAACAAACTGACAAACAAACAAACAAACAAACAGACAAACAAACAGACAAACAAACAAACAAACAGAAGAAAACAAACAAACAGACAAACAAACAAACAAACAAACGGACAAACAAACAAACAAACAAACAGACAAACAAACAAACAGACAGACAAACAAACAAACACAAACAGACAGACAGACAAACACAAACAAACAAACAAACAAACAAACTGACAAACAAACAGACAAACAAACAAACAAACAGACAAACAACACAAACAAACAAACTGACAAACAAACAAACAAACAAACAAACAAACTGACAAACAAACAGACAAACAAAAAAACAAACAAACAAACACAAAAAACTGACAAACAAACACAAACAGGACAACAAACAGACAGACAAACAAACAAACAGACAAACAAACAAACACAACAAACAAACAAACAAACAAACTGACAAACAAACAGACAAGACAAACAAACACAAAAACAAACAAACAAACAAACAAACAGACAGACAAACAAACAAACAAACAAACAAACAGACAGACAAACGACAGACAAACAGACAGACAAACAAACACAAACAGACAAACAAACAAACAAACTGAAAAAAACAAACAGACCAGGACAGAACAGACAGACAGACAGACAGACAGACAGACAGACAGACAGACAGACAGACAGACAGACAGACAGACAGACAAAAACACAAACAGACAAACAAACAAACACAACAGACAAACAAACAAACACAAACAGACAAACAAACAAACAGACAGACAGACAAACAAACAAACAGAAAGACAAACAACAAACAAACAAACAAACAAACAAACAAAGACAAACAAACAGACAGACAGACAGACAAACAAACAAACAAATGGAAAATATAATTTACAATAAAATACGTCCAAAATATAAAAGAAAACAAAAAATTTATAAAATGTTGCCGTGGCAACATAACTGAAATAAGTTAAAGTTCTAAAATTTCTAAAACTGATATAAAATAAATTAAAAGCTAAATAAAAATATATAAAAAACAAATGCTACTAAAAATGGCAAAAGCACATAACAAAATTAAATATTAAATTTAGCAAACAATATAGATTTTAATTATGCTTGTTGTTATAGTTAACTGAAACTATTAAAAACATTTTCATTAATTTAAATAAATCTGGAATAAAATGTAATGTTTTTATATATATAATATATATATATTCAATGTACTAAAATGACTAAAACTTAATTTTAAAAAATAATAAATGAAAGCTAAACACAAATATAAAAAATTACAAAATATTAATAAATATTTTAATAAATAATTCATTTAATACATTTTAATATCAAAATTAAATGTGACAAAAATCACTTAAAATTTTACCCAAATTAAAATGAAAACGAAAAATAAAAAAGTAATTCAAAATAACAATAAATACTATAATACTACATAAATAATACTAAAAAAACAGATTCTACTCTTTGAGCTTGAGATATTACATTCATTTTTAAGAAATATAAGAGAAGTCACTCAAATGAAATCTAAAAAACAGCAGTGAAATTACAACAAAGTCTTAGATTTTGCTCAGATTTCTCATAAAAATCTCCCAAAGTCAAATGATCTGAGCTGCAATCCACATGAACATTATGGCTCTGTAATTGTATTGTCTGAAAACTAATTCCTCCAAAGACATTTTCTGAGAAACATACGAGACATTTACATGAAAGGCTGCCGAGCTCTGAGCGAGAATCCAACGTCTCTCCACCCGTCAGTGTGAGTCTTTCCATCTAACACAGATTACAAACAACATGTGACCTCTGACTCTGAGCCGCTGTGACCGCGGGCCGGAGACGTGCTAACACACACGCTAAACACAACACACCACACACACACACACACACCACACACACACACCACCACACACAACACACAACACCACACACACACACACACACACACAACACACACCCACACACAACACACACCCAACACACACAACCACACACACACACACACAACACCACACAACACCACACCACATACCACCACACCCACATACCACACAACACCACAAACACACACACAACCACACAACACACACACACACACACACACCACCCACACACACACCACACAACACACACACCCCAACACACACACACACACACACACACACACCCAACACACTCACACCACACACACACAACAACACACACACACACACATCAAACACACACACACACACACATACCACACGCGTGACTCACCGAAGAGCTGATTCACAACTGTCTGCCCGTCTCTCTCTCAAAAACTAATGCTGCGTAAGCCAAACATCACAACTCAACTATTCACACCAACAGCATAATCCACTTCTCATGTCTCTCTCTGTGAGCAATAAGGAAAGCTTAAAAAACAACATTTGTTTCATGAATTATATGCTAAATATAATATATATTACATACCAAAATATTTTTTCTTTAGATTTTTTTAAAGGTTTTTCTGGAAAAATATCTTCCATCGTCTTTGAAGGTGAATGTCATGAAAACACAATCAGGTCACATTTCAAAATAAAATGAAATGGAATAAAATTAAATATTTCAAAATAAAATAAAATATTTCAAAATAAAATAAAATAAATATTTCAAAATAAAATAAAATGAAATATTTCAAAATAAAATGTTATGTTAAATAAAATAATAAGTAATTAAGTTTCCTTGGATTTTAGGATAAAATATGAGATGTTCTTGATAGCCTTAGTGAGGTTCATATTTTAGTATGGCTAAACAACATTTTTAGGAAATAAGTAGGAGAAAAATATTAATAAAATAATGTTGCAATACAGAACACTTTTTTAAAAGCTGTAAAATATATGCAAAATATAACACATTATGTATCTATATATATTTTTTGTATTATTATTATTATATATTTTTTTGATTTTTCTGCGAAAACATCGTCCTGTTTGAATTTGAATTTCAGGAACAAATTCAGGTCACATTTCACTAAACTAAACTAAACTAAACTAAATGGATTAAAAAATGACAAAAAATAAAATTAAAATGACAAAATAAATAAATAATACAAATAATTTCAAAATATTTTTTCTTTATATTTTAGGATAAATCTGATCCAGACATGTTCTTGACAGCCTCGGATACATTCACACTTTAGCAAGGCAGGGCAAACATTTCCAAAGAGTTACAATAAAGAAAGGCTGCAAACTGTATGCAAAATAACACTGCATATTAGATATCAAAGTATGTAATTCTTTAGACTTTAGGATAGGTTAAACTCTCGGTGAGTCTGAGCCGTCATCGCGGCGGGACAAGCATCATCTAACACAGACGGCTGTCTGTAACTAACACACGAGTCGATAATGCCGTCAGTCATGCACAAACGAACCGTGACCCGCCACACTCATGTGAAGAGACCGTATTGATCGGATCGTCCTCGTATGACTCCCGTCAAACAGCATTCAAAACCCTGCTGCTAGCACTATTTCTGCAGTACACAGGTTTAATTCATTGCACACGCACTAGATTTGATAATATGTGCCAAATGCATCCAGATTACACTGCGCTGGCGTCTGTTTCCCACAATGCACTGTGCTAAACCGGACTTTTCAACCGTATAACAAATCGATATCAACATCTGCTTCTGACTTATTATTCAAGTGGACATTTTCATACAAGCATGTTACAGTTTTGGTCAATATTTGTGTATTTTTATTTTCAGTAAGTGTGTCGACTGCATATGTGTATACTCGCGCAATCCTTAAATCGAAACCGGAAGTAAAACACGCACACGCCCATTCAAAAGTGATTTTAATATAATAATGCATGCAAATTAGGCTACATACTGTTATTAGTATGTAGGCTATAATAGGTTGTGTAGTTGTCTAGCTCTGTATCATGCTTGAAAAATGTGGTCTCTATTTGCACTTTGAATATTGAGCATATTTTAATTATGGCTGCATTTATTATTTGCACTTAAGTCTAAGAAATAAGTGTTTTTATTTCTATGTTCAAACTGTGAAAAGGAGGTCAAACATTCTAGAAGCTCATAATTCATACATTTCTAAGGTCTGAAGGGACTTTTACAGGGCTTGAGTGTTGTTGTCTTTTACTGCATATGATAATTCATACTCAAAACGTAGAACATAAATAACATTTATTACAAGATGATTAGTTAAAACAATTCAAAATGCACCTGCAGTCTATTTTTACAGTCACGTGTTTGGTCGTTGAGAATTAAAAAAAAAATTATGTGTAAAAATCTCGCCTTGTGCTTGTGTTTAAAAAAATAATAAATATTTTATTATTTATCAAAGATTCATTAAACTGATCAAAAGTGACAATAAAGATGTTTATAATGTTACAAAATATTTCTATTTAAAATAAATGCTGTTTCTTGAACTTTCTATTCATCTGTGAATCCAGAAAAATGTATATATCAGTTTCCACAAAAATATTGTGCAGCACGACTGTTTTCAACATTGATAATAATCAGAAATGTTTCATATTATGATGATTTCTGAAGATCATGTGACACTGAAGACTGGAGTAATGATGCTGAAAATACAGCTTTGATCACAGAAATAAATTACAGTTTAACATGTATTCACATAGAAAACAGCTATTTTAAATCATAAAAATATTTGAAAATTTTTACTGTATTTTGATCAAATAAATGCAGCTTTGGTGAACAGAAGAGACTTCTTTCAAAAACATCAAAAATATCTTACCGACCCCAAACGTCTGAATTTTAGTATACGTTTATATAAATGCATACATCAAAACATTTTTTAAATATAATATAATATAATATAATTAGTGCTGTCAAACGATTAACCACATCCAAAATAAAAGTTTTTGTTTACATTATATATGTATGTGAACTGTGTATATTTATTATGTATATATAAATACGCACACATGCATGCATGAATGATTCCATATTATACAGCACTAAATATAATATAATATTTATTAAAATATTTAATATTCATTTTACTATATTTATAATATCAACACATTTCTTTAAATGCTACAGTAAATATATTTCCATATATCAATATTAATAAATATAGCAAAACATAATAATAAATGCTCACCAGGTTCCCCACAGACAGCATGCGGTTGAACTCGTCTGTCATGGGATAGTGCTCCAGAGCCATGAAGAGCGTGTTGAGAACGATGCAGATAGTGATGGCCAGATCCAGGAACGGATCGTTCACCATGAACTTCACAAACTCCTTCACCTTCAGCCATCTGGGGCAACACGTCCACACCAGATACTTGTGTGCAAACACGTACCAGCACGGGTGACACTTCTGCTGCGCCTCCTCCAGCTCTGTCAGCACAAACACAAATGACCCATGCATTCTTACAAACAACGCTTCATCTTCTTCACAAGAACTACACTTGGTGCTTGAATGAATGATGCATTATTTATAGTGATTTATTGTGTATTGCTGTACACCCAAAACGCTTTACAATCATGTGTGGGGGGGGGGGGGGGTCTCTCCTCAACCACCACCAGTGTGCAGCATCCACTTGGATGATGTGACGGCTGCCACAGGACAACAGCGCCAGTGCGCTCACCACACACCAGCTACAGGTGGAGAGGAGAGAAAGACATAGGTACGATCAAGTGTATGCGCTCACCACACACCAGCTACAGGTGGAGAGGAGAGAAAGACATAGGTACGATCAAGTGTATGCGCTCACCACACACCAGCTACAGGTGGAGAGGAAAGAGAGTCATAGAGACAATCAAGTGTATGCTCTCACCACACACCAGCTACAGGTGGAGAGGAGAGAGAGACATAGAGACAATCAAGTGTATGCTCTCACCACACACCAGATACAGGTGGAGAGGAGAGAGAGTCATAGAGACAATCAAGTGTATGCTCTCACCACACACCAATCAAATCAAATCAAATCAAAAATCACTTTTATTGTCACATCACCACAGCACATGCCTGGTGAGTGAAATTTACTTACGAGCGTGCTCCAGACAGTGCAAAACAAAACAAAACAAAAAAAACAACAGTTTACATATGGACAGTACATATTTTACAGACTGTACAGAGGACAGTGTGCAAAATACACATACATATACTCAGTACACATAGTGTACTATATAGACATACTTAGTTATACAGCTACACATTATACACCGTATGTACACAATCATACATTAGTAATCTATACATAGTAATAATGGAAGGTGCAACAGATTATAAATTTACAGCAGATTGGTTGTGCAACAGATTGTTGTGCAACAGGTAGATGTGCAAGGTGCAACAATTATGCATAAGCAATGTCGTGGGTGTGCTTTGTATGGTGTCCCATGCAGTGTGTGCGTGTAGTCCGTAGAACTGTGTTAAAGTGCAGTGCATGGCATGTTGTGTGAGTGGGAGTGTGTTGTAGGGTGGGTCATTTCTGATTGTTCATTAGCCTGATAGCCTGAGGGAAAAAGCTGTCCCTCAGTCGGCTAGTGCGGGATCGGATGCTGCGGAGACGTCATCCCTGAGGGCAGCAGAGAGAACAGTCTGTGGGACGGGTGGCTGGAGTCTTTGATAATCCTCCGGGCTTTCCTTGCACACCGCCTGTGTAGATGTCCTGGAGGGAGGGAAGCTCACCTCCAACAATGTGGGGCAGTTCGCACGACCCTTTGCAGGGCTTTGCGGTTGCCAGCGGTGCTGTTTCCAAACCAGGCGGTGAGCAGCCGGTCCAGGATGCTCTCCACAGTGCAGGTGTAGAAGGATCTGAGGATTCTGGGGCTCGTTCCAACTTCCTCAGCCGTCTCAGGAAGAAGAGGCGCTGATGTGCCTTCTTCAGCACTGCATCTGTGTGAACGACCATGTGAGATCCTCGGTGATGTGAACTCCGAGGAACTTAAAGCTGCTCACCCGCTCCACAGGTGTCTTGTCGATGGTGATGGGTGTGTGTTCTCTGCTCTGTCTCCTGTAATCCACCACCAGCTCCTTGGTCTTGTCGATGTTGAGTGAGAGGTGGTTCTCCTGACACCATTTAGTCAGGGTACTCACCTCCTCTCTGTAGGCCGTCTCATGGGGATTATTAGGAGGCCATGATTGACAAGGGCCAGTGGTGGGAATTTGGCCAGGACACCGTGGTTACACCCCTACTCTTTACGAGATGTTTCATGGGATTTTTAATGACCACAGAGAGTCAGGACCTCGGTTTAACGTCTCATCCGAAAGACGGTGCTTGTTGACAGTATAGTGTCCCCGTCACTACACTGGGGCATTAGGACCCACACAGACCACAGGGTGAGCGCCCCCTGCTGGCCTCACTAACACCTCTTCCAGCAGCAACCTAGTTTTCCCAGGAGGTCTCCCATCCAGGTACTGACCAGCTCAACCCTGCTTAGCTCCAGTGGGTAACCAGTCTTGGGCTGCAGGGTGATATGGCTGTTTGAACTGACCATATGTGACCCTGGACCACAAAACCAGTCATAATGTCGTTTTTTACATTGAGATGTATGCATCTGAAAGCTGAATAAATAAGTTATCCCTGGGTGTATGGTTTCTTAGGATAGGACAATATTTGGCTGAGATACAACTATTTGAAAGGGTGCAAAAATATCTAAATATTGAGAAAATCATCTTTAAAGTTGCTCAAATTAAGTTCTTACCAATGCATATTACTGATCAAGAATACAGTTTTTATATATTTGTGGTAGGAAATTTACAAAATATCTTCACAGAACATGATCTTTACTTAATATCTAATGATTTTTGGCATAAAAGAAAAATGTATAATTTTGACCCATATTGTTGGTTATTGCTACAAATATAGCTGTGCTGCTTAACACTGGTTTTGTGCTCCAGGGTCACATATATGTTTCTTTAAGTTCACAACGTTTCATTATAAACCCTTCAGATCCCTCCGTTGAGCTGCATTCTTGTTTATGGGCACTCTAAAACAAAACAAATGCCTTTATAAACAATAAAATGTGTGTTTTATTAGGTTATAAAGGTTCTCCTGTTCCTGTGGCATTTCAAAGCTCAACCATTCCGTAAACCCCGCCCTCTCAATAGATGCCAGCCAATCCAATGCCAGCAAGCCTGAGCGTGCACAATGATTGACTGGCTTCTGTTTCTGTTTGGTTCTCCGTGTAGTTTGTTCCTGTTCGAAGACTGTAATGTGGTCGGAGACACAGGTTTATTTCTCAGGACTCATTTCACTGATCATTTTATGCATAATATTTAAAGCATAAATTTACTGTAATGTAATGTAAAGATGGGCTGTTTACCTGTCTGCATGAATACATTAAATCAAAACATTTACGTAAGCCATGATACAGTGATTTTATAATCTATTTAGCAGTCTGACTGTACATAAACATATACTAAACAAATGCAAATTCAATGCATTTATATTCAACAATAATTACCGACAAAAGCATAATTTACAGCTCAGCATTGAAATGCTTGGCTTGTAGCAAACACCACATGAATAGGTCATAATGAAAGGTTAGCATGTTGTTTTTCTACCCAACCGAGGTTGAATCACACTTGACAAGCGAGGATGGGTGTTTAGGAGGAACCTGTAAGCGTTCTAATGAGAAATGAGACAGAGACGGACATCTTGTGGCTCTAGATTTGGCTCTGCGGCAGTAATGTGCTACTAACTCCTGCGATGAGCTGCTGAGATGGTGTGATGGACCACAGCGGGTGCAGTCGACCTGTCAGCCTTTATTTCATCCTCCACGAGAGAAACTGACCAACAAACAGACCTTCAGTTAACACCGCGTTCACCTTAACACAGCGCGGACTAAACTGCAGATGACGCTTAACGTTGTTTGTGAGCATCAACTATGAGTCTTTTTTTAGGTCATGAAACTATAAAATAAAAATTATTTAAATTTGTTTATATTAAATGTATTAATTAAGGCATTCTGGGTTGTCTCAAGACTTGATTTGTGGTTGCTAGGGTGTTCTGGGTGGTTGCTCGTGTATCTAGGCAGTTTCTAGGTGGTTGCTAGGGTGTTGCTAGGTTAGTTGTTGAGGCAAATACAGATACATCATACCATTCACTTGTACTGTAGATGTGATTTGTGTTTGGTCTCGAGCTGCTCATTATTTAGGTTAAAACTCTGGTACAAGCTATAAAATCATTAATTTACTAATGTAATAAATGAATGTACTGTACTTCAATGTGGAATGATTAAAACTGTGCACCCTGAATAGTAAAACTATGGTAGAAACTATGATTATAAATGACTATGAATTTCTGTTAAGGACATGTCTGAGTATTTTTGCAATACGGCTGTTCCAGTGTCAGCATATTTATATACAAATAAATCATAAAGCGTTAGCTGGCAATCTATCACACACGTATGTAAGCATCATCTGACATAACGTGCTCATTACAGTAAATTCGGCCTGCTGCTGTCCTGCCGTGTCAGCTTTCACATGCGTGATAATGAGGATTGGCATTTTCTTATGCTAGCAGATCTAAACTCAGACCCGGTGAGCTCAGGCCTTCTTCTGTTAGCAACTTTTGTGCTGACCAATCAAGAGTCCAGAAAAGACTCAAAAATATGGGCCATTTTTGTTCACAGGTCACATTTTATTTCCTCCAGTGAGGAGGGCACACTAACCGTATGACAGAAAACTGTCTTCAGTTGATTTTGATGAAGAATCCTGATGTTTTTATTTATAAAAGATGGCAATAATCTCATGTTTCTCCATGTTACTTCACTTTAAGGGTGAATCCCAATTCTCTGTCTTACTCCTTCCCCTTAGTTGTGTGCGTTCACGTGAGAGTATCCCAATTCTGGTTTTGATGGAGGGGTAAGGGGTAAGGGGTAGATAGCCCTTAAAACCAAGCATGTTCGCGAGCGTACTTGAAACCAAGGGGTACCCAGAACACACTGCGGCCAGATCATCCAGAGAGTATTTTCGGCTTAAATAATTGATTTAAAAATACGACAGTCTTGTTTTGTACTCTACACAGTCCTGTACATATATATTTGCAACCATGCTCTTAATTGAAACATTTTTTTAAATCGCTATTTTTCCACGCTAATGTTACATGCTGGTTTGCACAACAGTCCCGCGTTTCTCTGAATAGAGAAAACATCCCTAAAACACACGCAATCGACACACACACACTTACAGACGTTTGTGATCAACACTTGTCTCCTCTGGTGACGTAGCAGCCAGCTAGCGACATGTATGATGACGTAGCCATAACCAAATGGCGTCTCATTTCATAGGGGTATGTTTTCACCCCTAGCGCTTACCACTCGGTTTCGAGGGACAAGGGCTAGGGGTAAGACGAAGGGGAAGGGGTAAGACAGAGAAATGGGATTCACCCTAAGTACTATACCGATAACTACTGTATATTAGCACGGGTAATTACATTAGTGTCCATGCCAGTGGGCAATATATTTTTGGTTAATATAAGCCCTTTGTTGCTTTAAATGCTCATACTCTTTCTGATTGGCTGTCAATGTTTTTGTTGTTCATTAGTTGGAAAAAAATAGTTCTGAAAGTGATTCCAACAATATCGTTTCTCAGCGTCATTATTGTTATAGTTGTGATGAGGACTTAACTATAAAGATAATTAGTATCCACATTGGCAGATGATAATATTCAGTTTATTATAAGTGCAAATTGCTGTTTTGTGTTCTGCCACTTTAAATAGCCAATTTCGTTAAACTCAGGTGGATTCTGATTGGTTGGAAAAAAATCGATGTGACATGAATCCAACGACATCATTCCCAGATAGTTGTTATGTGGACTTTACTATCATCGTAGAATTAAAATAATTATTAAAAATTGTTATAGTTATCACTATAGTTACTGTCCTTGGTGTGAACGGGCTTTGAACGATAACTATTAAGATAATTAGCATTCACTTCGGCGTACGAAAACATTGGTTTATTATAAGCATGCGCTGCTGTTCTGTCGTCTGCGACTTTAAATACTCAATTTCATTAAACTCTAATTGGCTGGGATAAAATTGTGATTTCAACAATATCATTCTTCTGCATTGTTATCATTATAGTTGTGTGGACTTTACTATTCTTTTAGCATTAGAGTGATTATTAAAACATCATAGTCGTTGTCCTTGGTGTGAACAGGCCTTTACCGATAACTATAAAGATAATTAGCATCAATATTGGTGTACGATAATATTCTGTTTAGTGTAAGTGTGCACTGCTGCTTTAAATACGTAATTTCGTTAAACAGCTGGAAAAAAAAAGTGACTCCAACTATAAAGATAATTAACATCCGGTGTACAATATGTTCTGTTTATTATATGCGTGCACTTCTGTTTCATCATCTGACAATTTAAATTCTCATGCTCGTTAAAGTTGGATGGATTCAATGTTTTTATAATTCGTCAGCTGTAAAAATATCGCTTTGAAAGCGATTCCTACGATATCGTTTCTCTGCGTTATCCACATTGCCATATGATAATATTCTGTTTATTATAAGTGCAAATTGCTGTTTTGCCACTTTAAATACCCAAGTTCGTTAAACTCGTTCCTCTGCGTTGTTATCGTTACAGTTGTGTGGACATTTAGTTCCCTCTAGTCGTCGTCCACACATTTCCCGGCGAGAACGTCGCAAACAATGACAATTAATTCATCACTTGACTTCTAAAGGCGCTCTACTCTTTAGTTTCCTAAAACACTTTGTCCCGATGGGCATAACAGATATGAAACTGCTACGCTATTATTTATTCGTTAAAAGCTCAGGGAAGAGTCTGGCTTCTTGTGCCATGCAGCCGATGTCACAGTCAGGCTGTGTCATGATGAAGCAGCAGTGGGGGGGGTTACACCTTTCCTCTGAATAACAACAGCGAGCGGAGTCTCGGGGGACGATATTAACCGCGAGCAGATGGAGACACTTCTCCTGTCCTCGCACGCACCATGCTGAAAAAGATTTTATGTGCATATGGAGTTGTTTCAGGGTTAATATCTCGTCCTTGGCCCGTGTGTGATTGAGGTTGGTTTGTATGTTTTTATTGTGTTGTGTTTCTGTCAGGCGCCTGTGCCTTACCTTCCATGGCGTCAGTGATGTAGCTGGTGGCACTCAGGGCCCGGTTTCGGCCCTCCTGGGGCAGATGGGGCAGCAGCATACTGCTCAGCTCATTGGTGGAGGTGTGTCCCTGAAAAAACAACAACAGCAGTCACTTAAATGGCTTTCTAATGAAATAAACAAGAGCAGATTTATAGCATTCGCCGTTCTCTCTTTTACTTCGATTGTTTTTCACATAATGTGTCTCATACCAAAGAAAAAAAGATCAAGGTTTATGGTTGCTAGGTTGACCAGTGGTTGCTAGGGTGTTGCTATGTAGTTGCTAAGTGTTCTAAATTATTTAAAGCACATTCACTAATAATTGCGTAAATTATTGGTATTTATACACTTAATACACACATGAATTTGTTCTAAACCTCGTCCTAATATTAGTAAATTTGCAGTATTCTAAATAAATGGCTGCGTATACGAGGTTAGTCATTTGCATAAAACACGCCCAGATCATCTCCATATAAGGGATACACACACACAAACCACACACACACACACACACACCTGTACAGTGACACACCACGCAGGCACGCACGCAAGCACGCACGCACGCAAAACTCACGCACGCACGCAACGCACGCCCGCACGCACGCTACGCACACACACACACACACACACACACACACATTAATCTACAACACTCCTAATGGCATTTAAAAATCAATTCTGTTTAGTGCAAAACAAACGCCCAATAAAAGCAGCGATTAACCCTCAGCAGCAGATGTCTTCAGTGATAATGGCTGTTTTGGGAAATGCCTTAATTTTTGTCAAACGCTTTTATCCGTTTGCTGTTTTAATGTTTTTAATCTGAGGTCTTCGGGTCAATGATATGATGTCTGTCTGTAACAATGTCCCTCTGATTATATAATGTGTTTTTAATCGCAGGTAATCAAAGGAATGACGCAGGAGCACTTCGTCGCAGCCCACCAGAACGCCCACTCCTGCTGTTCAGACGAGCGGGAAACACCGTTGTGTGTGTGTGTGTGTGTGTGTGTGTGTGTGTGTGTGAGAGACGCTGCTGCTGCGACTCTTATTCAACATCTGTTGCTACGCTACCATGACTAAATCACCAAGACAACACCGTGTCTCCATCACACAGTCCAGACAGTTTTCAGACACCTTTCCTTTCTGAGTAATTCAGATATTTCTGGCAGGATGTCTTACTTCCCGTTTCAAAAGCTCATAATGAAAGAAAAACCACTTTAAATACATCAAAAATCAGACTGCATTTAGATTAAACGGAGAGCAATCTGAAATTTTGCTGCTTCTTAGATGAGAAAAAGACCTCAGTAATCTCACATGCGTCTCTTATTAGACTCAGACTCGCCTACAATCAAGAGATCTCAGTATGAACTAATATTTCTCAATATCAGAGCTGCTCCATGTTCATTTTATAGCTCTGTGTTCTTGCAGTACATCATTAAGTGTCTAATTTGAGTCTGTTTACATTTTTCCAAAAGGATTTTATGAAAAAAATCCTTCCAAAATTCCAAAAGAATTCCAAAAAAATCCTTCCAAAATTCCAAAAGAATCCAAAATTCCAAAAAAAATCCTTCCAAAATGATTTTTTGAGACAAAGTTGCATATTTAATGTATTTATTTAGTTATTTAATTATTTTCAGTTTGTCTATATTTTAATAAATTAATCAATTTATTTTAAATAATTTGAATCTGTATGATATTTCATATACATTATTAATAATAATAATAATAATAATAATTATGGCATTCATGATCTTTACTGTACAGTATGCATCTATGGAAGTCACTTATGCAACAGATGCGTGCAGTAATTGCTAATTGACATGCAGTGCATGTTTAATGCGTGGCAGTATATGGCATCTGAAGAGGTTCATATGGCGCTTCGGTCAGTGCCGTCGAGTACACTGATAAGACGGCATTCTGGGAAGTGTACTTGTGTTTCCAGGGAAAAGCAACAGCAACGTCTCTTTCAATCACAGACCCCTCACTGCACGCTCTGAGTCATGTTTTGATAAATATGTCTGTACTGTATGTGTAGAGATAAAATAGAGATATATAAAAATAAACTCCACATACCTGATCAGAACATGTCTCGCATGCATTTTACTCCTATATGTGTGTGTGTGTGTGTGTGTGTGTGTGTGTGTGTGGGTATATATGTATGTGTGTGTGTGTGTGTATGTGGTGTGTGTGTGTGTGTGTGTGTCTTGCCTGTATATATGTAATGTGTGTGTGTGTGTGTGCGCGATGTGTGTGTGTGTGTGTGTGGGTGGCACGTATATATGTGTGTGTGTGTGTGTGTGTGTGTGTGTGTGTGTGTGTGTGTGTCTGTGTGTCTGTGTGAGAGAGAGAGAGAGAGAGAGAGAGTGTGTGTGTGTGTGTGTGTGTTGTGTGTGTGTGTGTGTGTGTGTGTGTGGTGTGTGTGTGTGTGTGTGTGTGTGTGTGTGTGGTGTGTGTGTGTGTGTGTGTGTGTGTTTGTGTGTGTGGAGAGAGAGAGAGAGAGTGTGAGTGTGTGCGTGCGAGTGTGTGTGTGTGTGCGCATGTGCGAGCGTGTGTGTGTGCGCATGTGAGCGAGTGCGAGTGTGTGCGTGTGCGCGAGTGTGTGTGTGTGTGTGTGTGCGCGATGTGTGTGCGTGTGTGCGTGTGTGTGTGTGTGTGTGTGATGTTGTGTGTGTGGTGTGTGTGTGTGTGTGTGTGTGTGTGGTGTGTGTGTGTGTGTGTGTGTGTGTGTGTGTGTATATGTGGTGTGTGTAAAATATGTATCATATTTTGTTATATTTTTATATCTATATATTTTTTAGATTTAACATAATAATAATATTTTATTATTATTGTTGTTGTTGTTATAAATAAAAATATAAAAATGACTAAATGAAAAATAAATCAATAAATAATATAATAACAAAATATTATATAATAATTAATAGAAGAAATATACCTGTTATTTTATCCGAATTGCCTTATAAGGTATATGTAGTAAAATATGATTCTGGGGTGAAATATGATCTCGACATGGTCTTACAGGTTTTCTTTCAGATGCAATCCATGCAATATCCTTGCAATAACTTCTGTACTGTAAAAAGCACTAGATTATGCTGCTTTCAGCTTAATATATGATAATGCAAAATGTCTAGACAATAACAAATCCATAATGTTAGCTGGTGCCGAGACTTATGCATTAAAATAACCCTGAGTTATTCTGTTTGACACGCAGACTAATGCACATCTGCAAACGCAGGAGAGAGCCGAGAGGTGGAGGTTCTTATGTAACACTAATCATCACAGAGCATGTTTGCAGTCAACCAGTAAAAGAAAAGAACTCGTCTAAATCATCTCAGAGAAGGTACGAGCGTAGTGCACATGATCAGTGTGACGGAGACTAACAGAGACCGGAGCTCGTGTTCATCCGTGAAGAAGATGAGGAGGTTTAACCTTCAGCTACTGTAGGATTCGTCACATTACACTTAACCTTGAGTTTTAAACTAACAATCTTCACAGGTCAATCTGACAAAAACGGTCATATATGACCACATTCTTAATGCTGTAAGAATGTTTTACATGATAGAAAAATTATTAAATGAATCATTGGAGAATCCAACAATACAGAAATATGCATGCTTCTAACAAAAGGCTTCAGCTTCATTATGTTTTTGCTTTTTCTTTAGATTTTGGGGTGAAATATGCAGAAATATGTTTTTATTTGATCATTTGAATACTTTAATATTTAATCATCTGATAACCATTTTTTAAATCATTATATTCTACACTACCATTTAAAACATTAAATTGATCAAAAGTGACAGTAAAGACATTTATATAATGTTACAAAATATTTCAAATATTTAAATAATATTTTTTAATATTTAAATTAATTTTTCCACAAAATATTAACTGTTTTCAGAAATATAATAATATTATTATTTCTGATTTAATAATATTATTATTAAGCAATACAAATTTATAATTATTATTATGTGTTATTGTTTTATTATTATTAAAGTTACTCATATATAATATATTTTTTTCATTAATAATGATTAATTATTGTTGTTTTTTTGTTTTATTATTATTATTTAAGTTGTTATTATTTTATTATATTATTAATTAACAATAATTCATAATTATTATTCAGTATTAGTGTTGCTGTTATAATGTATATATTATTGTTGTTTGTAGTTTTATTATTACTATTATGATTATCATTATTATTATTATTAATTTATTAATTATTATTATTGCAATAGTATTGTATCAGATCAAGTTTGCCAAAGTGTTCATTGCTAATTATCAATAAATGCATGATTATTGGCACACCTGATTGACAAATTAAGCTAAATGAATGATAAAGTATCAGTCAAGCTTGTTAGAAGTCTCTGGACGTTTCTTCATGAGACTGAACCGGACTGAGACGGTTCTTCATCTATAGACCGAGCGACACACAGGTGCTTTATTAAACCACTCATGCTGTCTCCCGTCTCCAGGACTCTGCTGGTCTGATCAGAAGCACAGGGAGACTTACGCTTTCCTCCTTGACCTTCTCCATGGTGCAGGTGGGCAGCGGAGACAGCGGCCCCGGGCTGGAGAGGCCGTTCTGCTCCATGGCCACGAAGAGTTTTCCGTTGATGTTGAGGCTGGGGAAGAAGAACTGTGAGCTGTGACTGCAGGTGCTCTGAGCGCTGGTCCGTCTCCTGCTCCAGGGCAGAGCCAGCGAGCCGCCGCGGCTGTCCGAATCGCCGTGATTGCTGAACTCATCGTCGGCGAAATCCACCTCCGAGTCTTTGTGCGGCGGCCGGAAGTTGAAGATGCTGACCTGACTCTCCCGTCGGGCTCGTAAGGAGAGAGTGCGGACCAGCAGAGAGCGTGTTTGCTAGAAACATGAGGATCAAATCACTTAAATGCTCAGTTCACCTAAAATTTAAATTAGCCTGTGTTTAACTCGCCCTCAAAGCATCCTTAATGTATATGATTTCTTCTTTCAGACGAATGCAATCAGAGTTGTATTAAAAATTATCCTGAGTAAAGGATAAAGGCCTCCTGTAGCGCATCCATGTGTTTTTGCAACAAAAATATCCATATTTAAAACATTATAAACATTTTCCCTCACGTCCGCTAGCTGTCGTAGGTGGAAGCCGTTCGGCGGATGACGTATGCGCAGCGAAGAGAGAACAAAACAAAACGCCGGTCACAAATCAAAAAGCACAAAACGAGATTTGTGCGCAGCGATTTTAATATAAGAAGAGGAACTAAACAATCAAAACGAGGATTTGTAAAGAAGATTGTCGATTTCGATAAGCTTTCTTTCTTTGGACTGTTTTCCTTTGGCTCCTGTAAACAAACTCTAGTAAACAAACTCGTTTAAGTGAGGGGAAACGTGTTTATAATGTTTTAAATATGGATATATGTTTCAAACAACACATGGATGCGCTACAGGAGGCGTGTTTATAATGTTTTAAATATGGATATTGTTGTTTCAAAAACGCACAGATTCACAGCAGGAGGCGTTTATTCACGCCCGGAGCCGTGCGAGGCACTTTTACTCTGGATGAATGCACTTTATTTGACGTCTCTTGGACTGTTGAACAGAAACACCGCTTGGAAAAGCCAGGAGAGCTTTTAATATAACTCTGATTGGATTCGTCTGAAAGAAGAAAGTCATATACACCCTATGATGCTTTGAGGGCGAGCATGGGCTAATTTTCATTTTTGGGTGAATTAACACTTTAAAGGACAAGTTCACTTCCAGAACAAATATTCATGATCATTTACTCCAAGATGTTCGTGTCTTTCTTTCTTCAGTCGCAAAGAAATTACGTTTTATTCCAGGATTTTTCTCCATATAGTGGACTTCAATGATGGCAATGATTTCAGAGCAGATTCAAAGAGCTCTACACGATCCCAGCCGAGGAATAAGTGTCTCATCTAGCGAAACGATCGATCGTTTTCTTAAAAATGAACATGTATCCACTTTTTAACCACAGCTCAGCTTGCTCTAGCTCTGCGATGCACGTCTTCACACAGTACCTAATCATGTAAAGATCACGCGCGGTTAATTCTTCATATCTGTACGTCGTTTAAAAACTTTTCTCCTTTAAACTTTAAAATCGTCCGACATCATTGTTTTCTCTATGTAAAGGGCGTTTGACTTTTTTTGCATGTTAACTTTGTAAACACCGGGTCAGTGCTTCCGCCTACATCACGCTAACCTTTCTAACACCGCCTAATAACGAGTAGCTGAGCATTTGTGGTTAAAAAGTGTATAAATATAATTATTTTCAGAAAATGACAGAAGTTATCGCTAGACAAGGCCCTTATTCCTCGGCTGGGATCATGTATACATGGAGCTGAGGTTCATCACTGGTTTTAAAGTCCTCGCTCATCATTGTGAACTGTATGAACGTGTTGGATGGCCTTCTCTATCAATGCGGAGACACTGGTATATCTTCATCTATAAGGCTACTTTAGGTCTACTTACATCCTACCTTCTGACCTACATCGGTGTTAATAATATTGGGACTTACAATCTTCGTTCCCAGGATCTTTTCCTTCAGTCTGTCCCAAAGGCTAGAACTGAGCTGGGAAAATAGGTGTTTAAGTATGCTTAATAAGGTCTCATTGGTCACTTTAAGAGGATGTTAACTGACTTGGAGGCAGTCACACCTGACTGTAGATGTCTTGACTGATGAGTTATGGATTGTGGTTGACTTTAAAGGATTTGCTATTTTATGTTGTTATTATTTTGTATGGTTGTACTGCTGTCTATCTTGGCCAGGACACTCTTGAAAAAGAGATTTTTAATCTCAACGAGTCTCTTCCTGGTTAAATAAAGGTCAATAAATAACGTTGAGCTCTTTGAAGCTGCACTGAAACTGAAATGTGGACGTTCAAGTCATTGG
>CM049814.1:259562-267062 GCA_027422405.1 Ptychobarbus kaznakovi
TTTGATCAAAAACACAGTAAAAATTGTGAAAAGTTATTACTATTTAAAACAGCAGTTTTCTATGTGAATATGTATTAAAATGTAATTTATTTCTGTGATGCAGCGCTGAATTTTCCAGTCTTCAGTGTCACATGATCTTCAGAAATCATAATAATATGAAACATTTCTGATTATTATCAATGTTGAAAACAGTCGTGCTGCTCAATATTTTTGCGGAAACAGTGATGCATTTTATTTTTCAGGATTCACGGATGAATAGAAAGTTCAAAAGAACAGCATTTATGTGAAATAGAAATCTTGTGTAACATTATAAACGTCTTTACTGTCACTTTTCATCAATTTAATGCGTCCTTGATGAATAGAAGTACTGTATTATTTTATTTTATTTAAAAAAATAAAATAAATACAATTACTTATACCAAATGGTAGTGTATGCATATAAATTATATATTTATACATTTTATGATTTAAATATTTTATATTAAATACAAAATAAAATTGATTGTATTGCATTTTTATTGTATTTAATGCATCCTTTACAAATTAAAATATGAGTTTCTTAAGAAAGGTGTGTCATCCAGCGGCCAGAGATGCCTGTAATGCTGGAGTGTGAAAGCAGAAAGTGCACTGACGTGATGATAGAGGTTCTCCCAGTAATCTTGTGTCATGAGTCTGAAAAGCGAGAGAAAAGCCCATCCGAAGGTGTCGAAGCTGGTGTAGCCGTAGTTCGGGTTTCGTCCGGTCTTCAAACAATCAAAACCATCCGGACATTTGCTGCGGAAACAAGAACAAGCGGTTATTAGCGGCTTCAGTCTGTTATTGTGTTCTGATGTTTATTATGGGATGTTCTGACTAGCAGAGGCTCTGAGGGGCCGGTGGCGCCAGCGCTTCGTCTGTTGAGAGCGTGAGGGTGCGGGTGACGGCCGCTATCGCACTCACACACCTCGCCGTGTCCCTGAAGGACGTGCTAATGGACGGGCCCCACTTCAGTCGGGTTTGGACGGGGTCCCGGACCCCAGGCGCACTGATACCAACCGCCGCTTCCGTCCGCGTGTGGCACAACGTGCTCGAGATTGGGACTGTTTACAGCAGCGTGGCTTCCAGTTTATCACAAACTAAGCCAGAAAATAAGTCGTGAGAACTCAGTGGATTATGTTTGCAGTATTTTTTTATATTGACAAGAGAAAATATTGATATTTAATCAGTATTATTTCATCATGGTCAACATACACAAAATATCATGATGGTTTTAAAATCAACATTTAATCTGCCCTCCCCCCCCCCCATTAAAAAAGCTTTGTTATGTATTATTTAGGTTAAGTTTTTATTGACATCATCAATATTTAATCAGTGTTATTTCATCATGCTCTTAAAATCAACATTTAATCAGTATTTGTTCTTGTTTTCAAGTATAAAATGTGTTGTTACTGATTATTTATTTTAGGATTTTAAGTTTTTATTGACAAGAAAAAAAAGTAATATATCAAATTTTTATTTTATCAATATGTAATTAGTATAATTTTATCATAATTTTAAAATCAACATATAATCAGTATTTTATTTAGTTTTCTAATTTTTTTAAATGGTTATTTAGATATTTTTTATATTGACAGTTAAAAAATATCAAAGAAATAAAGGAATAAATAATAGTTCAAATCTTATTTTTTTGTCATTGATTATTTAGATATGGTTTTTAATCAAAAGTTTAAAAAATATATTTTTAACCAATATTATTTCATTGTGGCTTTAAAAATCAACATTTAATAAATGTTTTATTGTTTAAATATTTTTAATTATAATATTTTTTATCCGTTTTGGTTGACAGTAAAAGTTTAAATAAAAAAGTATTTTTTTATCTAGTTTTCCTTAAAAACACACACACACACACACACACACACACACCACACACACACACACACACACACACACACACACACACACACACACACACACACACACACACACACACACCAACACACACACACAAAAACACACACACACACACACACACACACACACACACACACACACACACACACACACACACACACACACACACACACACACACACACACACACACACACACACACACACACACACACACACACACACACGTGATAAATACACACACACATATACACACAGACACACACACACACACACACACACACACACACACACACACACACACACACACACACACACACACTACCTAAATATCCTTATAACAACATTAATTTAATTCAAAAGCAAGTTTTGTTATATTTCTAATGACCAAAAATAGAACTTAGTCAAGAACTATTCTCTGAAAACCATTTGTCCTGTCTAATGCAAACTTTGTTTTGAGGATGTTTAAGAGGGAAACGAGGGCAGAAACATGGCATGGCTCTCCATCAGTGATCTGTTGTCATTGAGCTCCAGCTCAGAGTCACTCGGAGCTCTTGTCAAAGAAGCCCCTCTGTGCACACTGGCAGCTGGGACCGCATTCCCGGGACACAAAGCATTTCGACATGCTCTATTTTGAGCGCTAGAGAGTCCCTCTGTCCTGTCAGGGTCCCGGGAATAAGAGCGGCTCTGGGAATCTCTGTTAGGGGCCGTGTGTGTAAACCAATCTGTCGGTTCTGGTTGAATAACGGTTATGCTGTTATGAGCCAAGATGGACTCAAGGTTACTTCGTTTAGAAGTCAGATCTCCGGACGCTGCTGCGGGATCAGATGGCGCTCCGATTGACACGAGCAAGATTAAACCTCTCACTATAACGCAATTACTGTAACTAAGTACAAACACACAAAGAGAGCTCGGATGACGAGACCTCGATGCTTTATTGTGTAAAGATGAAGCTGATATATTCAGGGAAAGTAATATAGACGAGCGCGGAGAGAGTGTGGTTGGCATCAAACCCATGCCGGGAGAAAAAAGACACAACTGGAGTTTTGGACTTGATCTGACAATCATCATTGTTTAGTGATTTCAATTATTTCAGTTTTGTAGATTGGACAGACTGAAAATATCAGGTCTAGACTGCATCTGGACACTTTTTTATTTTAGCATTTTCAATGCTGATTTCAGGATTTAAATATCATATAATATAATATTATATAACCTAACCTAACATAACATAACATAACATAACATAACATAACATAACATAACATAACATAACATAAACATAACATATATATAACGTAATAACATAACATAACGTTACATAACATAATACTAACATGATAACATAACATAACATACCATAAATACATAACATAACATATAACATAACATAACATATAACATAACATTAACATAACATAAATAACATATACATATATGTAACGTAACGTAACATTAACATAACATAAAAGCATTTAACATAACATAACATATAACATCAACATAACATAACATAACATAACATATAATATAATATAAATATAATATAACATAATATAAATATTGAACATAATATAATATAATTTAAATACATAACATGATATCATACCATAACATAATAACATAACATAAATAACATAACCATATAACATAAAAATAACTAACATATAAAAATAATATTATATAATATAATGTAACATACATAAAACATAACATAACATAACATAACATAACATAACATAACATAACATAATATAATATAATATTGAGATCTTTGTCTTTGGGATGTGAATATAATGTTATGATAAATTTGAAAATACTAGAGTGATATTAAAAGTACATATACATATATATTATATAAATTTATGTTAATGTATCATTCAATTTAAAAGCAGTTTTTATATTAATAAAAATTAACTAATGACATATTACAATATATAATATTTGCTTTTCGAATATGGGCATAATGTTTTGAATAATGCACAATTTGTGTAGATAATTCCCATATGAATACATTTAAAAAGTGTTTTACAAAAAATAGCGTGCACTTCTTATTTTAATATTTATTATTTTATTATTTTTATTATTTCTATTAATCTAAAAATGGTGTAAATGATAGAATATTTGATTTAAACTGGTAAAACTAAACCTGCATCTTTAGACGTTATTAAGATACTGAATATCATCCTAAGACTGATATTTATTGGGTTTTTATTTTATTTTATTTTTTTTGCAATGCTATATCATCCAGTGCTACCAGAGCAAACACACTGTTTTATAAAGCTTTGGCCAGTCTCTTGTTATCAGACGAGTGTTCCCGAGTGTAAAGGAGGTACAGTTCGATCAGTTATTTGGCTGAGCGCCGCAGACGGAGCGAGAGAGACCGATAACAGCAGGCGAGGAGGTGAAACGAGGCGAGCGCTTGTGTTTGAAACGCCGTCAGACTTCACCTCAGGTTTCCATCCAGGTTCACAAGCTGACCAGAGCTGCACGCTAACAATGCCTCAAATAAGACACTGGATTAATTCACTTAATTGATCCCCGAGGGGAATAAACCAACGAAGGAAACAAACACACTGACGTGAAGAACAGCACGAGAACCCGTGATGTACGACCTACATATGGAGATATGAATCATATTGATAATAATAAACCAACATCACCTCTTTCAGGGCAAAAACACAAACGCTTCTCTTGAACCTTACAGAATATATAGGCCTTGTTTTTAATTAGGCTTATTTGCTTTAGGCACTAGATTATATTACTTCAAGATATTCTCTTTAGTGTGCACTAAAATAAGTTATTTACAATATACACTTTCATATGAATGTACCTATATATATATAAGAGAGAGATATGAGATATAGAGAGAGAGAGAGAGAGAGAGAGAGATGAGATGAGAGAGAGAGAGAGAGAAGATAGATAGAGCGAGAGAGAGAGAGATAGATAGATAGAGATAGAGATGAGATAGATAGATAGATAGATAGATAGATAGATAGATAGATAGATAGATAGATAGATAGATAGATAGATAGATAGATAGATAGATAGATAGATAGATAGATAGATAGATAGATAGATAGATAGATAGATAGATAGATAGATAGATAGATAGATAGATAGATAGATAGATAGATAGATATTTATCTATTTTGTTATGATCCTATCTACTACTATCTATCTATCTACTATTCTACGATCGATAGATCTATCTATCTATCTATATATCTATCTATTCTATCTATCTATCTATCTATCATCTATCTATCTATCTATCTATCTATCTATCTATCTATCTATCTATCTATCTGTGTGTGTGCACTTGGATGGGTTAAATACAGAGCACAAACTCTGAGTATGGGTCACCATACTTGGCCACACATCATAATAAAACTTGAGACCAATATTTTGTATGTAGCCTGATTTCTCCTCTCAAGCTCTCGTCACCACCGCTGCTACGAGAATATGACGAATCACAACACTGCGGAGATCTGAGGCATAGAATAGACATGAACACGGCTGTCTGTCTGAACCAAAGAAATAAAAGCAAACTATCTGTACCATACTGAATTGCATTACATCATATTTGTTTCCATTGCATCGTATTGCATTGAATTGCATTGTGTTGAATGCATCTAAATCAGGGTGATTCGCATCGCATTGCATGCTTCATATGTATTGTATCGTTAGCTGTGCTTCGAGATGCGTATCGCATTGGACTCGGTTATGAGATGCACATCCCTAGTATAAACACAATCCGAAATCAAGCAATACATTGGGTGCAGATGATGTTGCACATTGTTTTTTGATGACTAAGAAATCTGAGCATTAAAAAAGCAATGAAGCTGTGAGTTATTTTGAGTGAACCTTTCATTTCATGCGAGTGACCTCTCAGTCGGTGCCATTAAGGTCCAAATACAAGCTAATCGCAGTTTATTAATAGACTCACCTATAATAACACCCTATAATTACTAGGACACATGAGACGGTGTTTTAATCAAGATGTTTGGAGGTCCGAGTAAATCAGCGAGTGATAAAGCTGAGGTCACTGTGATGAAGGTCAGTGATTATTTGTTAATGTGCTCTCTGAAAATACGTATACACTGCTATTAGCTGACAGCAGAGCACACGATATCACACTTATATTAGTGCTGTGTTCATAAAACAACACTTTATTCTGGTCTCATTCCTGAGTTTGAATTAACACTTTTATCAATATTCTGAATTAATTTGTATTTTATGCTTTCATTTCTATTTTTAGTAACAGTTTTAGGAAAGTTGTTTTAGTTAATAGCCTTGCTGTGACAGTACCTCGGTTGTTTTTTAAAACAGATTTAGCATCACAAAACTTGACATTATAGTTTTTATGTAATGTTTTGTTCATGCGGTTTTACAGATGTTGTAAGCATTGGGAAGTTTGATTCATTTTAGTGAATCAGTTCGTTCAGATGATTCATAATCTGTAGATGATCCAGTTCCAAAAATGAATCAATACTTCATATTCTGCACATTGCCTTCGTTGAACAGCAGCATGGAGCTCAAATCTTCATCACAATGGTTTTAAATATGGTTTTATTGGTTATGTTTAATATAAATGTTCTCCAGTTTTTTTTCTTGGTTATGTGAATGTTAGAGAAAACATTGAGGGGAAGTTCAATTTAAACATTTTGAACACATAATGGGATTGTTACTTTTGAAGTAGTTACATTTTAAAAATGCAAAAAAAAACAAATGAACTGTTTGGAATGTTTCAGAAAAACATGTATGAACATGTGCAGAGCAAAAAAATATTATCTTGCTTAGTATTTTTGTCTCATTTTCTAGTATCAATGTCTAAACATTCTCGAATCAAGATGCATTATACTTGACAAGTATTATATTAAAACATATTAAGTCTTGTTTTTAGACTTGAACACTTTTAAGACTTGATTTTAGACTTTTATGTCTTATTTTCTGAAGAAAAAAAAGATCACAATTGTGTAAGCTTTTGCTTAAAACAAGAAAAAATATCTGCCAATGGGGCAAGAAAAATAATTTGAATTCAAAGGCTGAACAAGATTATTTGTATTGCCCCATTAGATTATATTTTTGCTTATTTTAAGCAAAAACTAACATAATTTTTTCCTTCAGAAAATAAGACCTAAAAGTCTAAAATCAAGTCTAAAAGCAATTTTACTTGTAAAGTAAATTCATCGTGATTCCAGAATTGTTTTCTAGTATAAATATCTAAGTAAGAAACCCATTTTGTGCAGTGTTAGTAAGATTTTGATAACGTTATTAAGGGGAATGTTACTTTTGAATGTTCTCGGAACAAAGAGTAACATTTAAATAATGTTAGACGAACGTTCCGTGAGCTTTGAACAAACATTCTATTATCAAACCTTTCTGAAAGAGCGTTTGTTCGTGACATTGAGATGATAACCCTCGTAAAGCGCTGAATAAACTGAATGTGTGTATCACACACACTAGACAAACGCTGTTTTATCAGAGGTGGACACACAGCCGAAGACAGATGCATTCATCCGTTCGTCCAGATGTTACAATCAACATCTCCAGGCCTCGTCGTAATTCACACCAGAGAACTCAACCGGAGCGTCCTGCACTGTCCATTA
>CM049814.1:272062-284562 GCA_027422405.1 Ptychobarbus kaznakovi
AATAACATTATATTTTGGAAAAAAAATAGTGGAATGTTTAAGAAATGTTTCTGTAACATTTTAACCTTTCTCAGAATTAACATTCAAATAACATTATATTTTGCTAAATTAAAATTAGAACGTTTAAGAAATGTTTTAGTAACATTTAAATAACATTATAATCACAACACGAAAACTGGACATTTTAATCTTTCTCAGAATATTACAAATAAATGTTCAAATAGCGTAATATTTTTTGGGAAAATATTTTTTGTAGAACATTTAGGAAACATTTTAGTCGCCTTTAAATAACGTTCTAATCATGACAAGAAAACTTGACATTGTTACATTCTTAGAATATTCAAAAAAATAATATTCAAATAATGTTACATTTCAGGAAGAAGGTCAGTAAAATGTTAAAATAACTTTGTTGTAACCTTTCAATAACATTCTAATCACAATAAACTGGACATTTTAATGTTCTTAGAATTTTAAAAATAAATGTTCAAAGAATGTTATATTTTGGGTAAAATTAAATTAGTATAATGTTTACGAAACGTTTTAGTCACCTTAGTCACGCGAGGGGGGGTGCATTAGAGATAATGAGTTGCACGGGAAAGACTGAAAATCGTGTTTGTTTCATACGGATTACTTTATCACAGAATATTAGTTTTCGATAAGACTTGTTTAGTTTAAAGGTAGACGTGTCATCTTTCTTTAGATATAACTCTCATGTCTCTTTGTTCAGTTTCAGGTCATTTTAATGACACGTTTCTAAACGAAGATCACGCAGACCAGACAGCGCACCCGGTTTGTTTTCTTTATTTTATAAAAGAACAACGTTTTGTTGATATTATGTGTGTGTATATAAATAAAAGTAGACCCTTTACAGATTTGATTGATGTATTGCTCAAAAACGTACAGAGTGAATTAAGTTCCTTTAGGGGCTTTCGAAAATAATGCAACGTTTGTCGTCCGAGAGGGTTAAATAACGTAATTACGACAAGAAAACTGGACTTTTGGACTTTCTCAGAATTAACATTCATATAACATTATATTTTGGGTAAATTAAAATTAGTAGGATGTTACTAGTTATGATTAGTATTTTAGTCACCTTTAAATAAAGTAATTACGACAAGGAAAACTAGACATTTCAACATTTTAGAAACATTTCCACAACATTTTATAGCTGAAATTTGTTACTTGAGATTTTACATTATAAATTATATATATATATTATATATATATATATATATAAAACACACATTACAATACACACACACACGCACACGTTTGTTTCTGTGAATTGTGGGGACTTTCCATAGACTTCTATTACTTTTATACTGACTAAGAAATGTGTTTTATCCCCTAAACCTACCCCTTACAGAAAACCTGTTTGCATTTTTAAGGTCTCTGCACACTGAGTCACAAATTTTCTCAATTAAATTTTCGTAATCCTACAAATTCGTCACGTACAGAAACCTTGCACACTGAGTCCGATGCATATTAATTAATCCGTTGCAAGAAAAAATTCACAAAACAGTAACCTACTAAATGAGTCTTCAAGCACTGAGGATGATATTGCTCTCGCTTCTTAAACAAAAAAGAAAAAGAAAGGAAGTATTGGGTCCATCCAATCCTGAAATACAGAGAGGACGGAGAGTTCGTCCTTATTAAGGATCAGCGGGATTATCACGGGCGATTCTAAGTTCACTTCAGGGTGTCAGTGGCTCAGTTTGATGCTAGCGATACTAGAGCCACATATGAAAAAGAAGACCACCGATTTATATGAACTCGGTGTGCAAGGATCTATACACAGTGCTTTCCAGTGCTGCGAGATGAAGTGGATGAACTTGACAATCGTCGTTCTGGATTTTGGCGTTCACTTGTACGGTGGCTCTGAACTATCAAAACACCTCTCAAAAAGATTGCTACGGATGCGAAAAAAGCAAAAAATCGAACCCGTTCTGAATTTTATTTTTGACGTATGAAAATTTCGTAGACAGTGTGTGAAACGTGATTGACATAACGTGAGACATATCGTATTTATTTTTCAATGTGCGAACATTTCGGACGAAAATTTCGGACTCATTGTGCAATGACCTTTACACTTTCAGATAAACAGATTTTTTTCACCAGGCCGGTCCACACAATGTCAAAAATGTCAGGTTTTACTATCCTAGGTGACATTTGGTCACACACACAGGTATGCATGTTTATAAAGCACCTTAAATAGCTTTGGTTTGAGACTTTAAAGGTTTAACCTGACTGTAGTTGAACTAGAGTCTTGAGTTTGAAAGCTGCAATCAATACATCAGGATCTAGAGAAACTGAGAACATAAGCTATAGCCTGCGAGATAGATGTGAACGCGGCTGAAGAGAGTTCTGAGAGTTTATCTGCTCTGGTTTTCTCTCTCGAGTGCCGCTGGGCGACGGAGGCACATCCAGCTTTCTCCTAAACGATACGACTGCGTTTGATCCATAGGCCACCAGTGTCCATCAGATCTTCATGAACACTGCTCGTTCATGCTAAACTGTTTGAATTCAGTGGATCTCTATGTTTTGGAGCATGCAGAGCATGACAAAGCACTTTAGGAGAAGTCTATTTCTGTCTGTGTCCTACATCTGCGTTCTGCGGGTCAACTCATCGAGCGCCAGCGCTGTCCTAATTGCTATTCTAATGAAATGAGACCAACCCAAAAAAGACTCAATCTCATCTTAGACGTCGCTCTTCTGACGGTTTTGTCATTTAGCTGCAGATTTATGATCAACATGCTTCATATTACGGTCTGCACGTGGGTTCATTCGGGTGATTCAGAGAACTTCTTGACGAGTTTAGTGTAACTATGATCGAAGTATTTGATTTTCAAGTGTATTCAATCAAAGCTAAATTATAAGACGTAGCAAAAAAGTTTGATTGTGTAACCAATTGTATAGACATGTCATCAGTCTTAATTTTCAGATTTAAATTAGACCAAAGTTATGACCAGTCTTTAAGTAAAAACTTCATTAAAAATCATTTTTAATGCAATTTAATTCAAACTAATCTAAGCACTTTATGTAACCAGCTCCAGTGTTGTTACTGTAAACTAAAACAAAAAAGTTGAAATTAAATTACATAAAAATATTAAATGAAACAATTTATATACATTTTGTAAAGAATTACAAATTATGCCTTAGCAGCTAACTAAAACAATTACATTTATTTTGAATTACTAAAATGACTAAAATATAAATATTAATATAAAAATGATAAAAGCACAAAAGTAAATTATTAAAACTTAAACTAAAATTAAAAGTAAAAAAGTTAATGAAAATTAGACGAGTAACTGAAATAATTATGTCTAATTAAGTTTAAGTGCTAAAATCATAAAAAATCACAAAAAATAAAACTGATTTAAATATACATTTAAACTAAATATATATATTAAAGATAAATATATATAATGCACATAGAATTATAAAAAAACTTAAATGAAAATTAGAGATGTTGCTTTTAAATAAATAAATAAATATATAAGTGAAATAAATATGTCTACGTTTAAGTACATTTGAAGAATTAAAATGACTAAAACTAAACTGAAATAAATATAAATGAAAATTATTTCATATTTAAAAACTAATAAAAATTACTATATTAAGCTAAAAATTAACCAAAACGATTTAAATGGAAAATAAAACTGTAAATGTACATCAAAATATTAATAAATACTGTAATGTTATATACACAATCCTAAAATAACACTGAATTATATTAACCAGACAAATTAAAATTGATATGATTTTAATATCCCAGTTGTTTCTCCTAGAAAGTACTGAGACTTCTGCTAAAAAACCCTGCTTTCTCTAGAGTTCATCTCAACTATGATTCGTCAGTCCGAGATCTCAGCATTAACTCGAACATTTCTCCCCTAACGATCTGAGCTCGTATTACTGTATAACCACTACTGTATCTGTTTCTATTCTCAGTTTCCTCTCTTCTCGACTCCAGAGACTTAAACCTCCTAAAACCCCCTCAGAAGACCTCAGCGAGTGCACAGCGATGAATCAACTTTCTGAAATGGAAAGAGCTACTGACCTTCATTAGTGAGGAAGTCCTCCAGCGAGGACCAGGTCCTGTTATTGCAGAAGAAAGTGCTGTTGTTGTATGAAGGTAAGGTGGTGTTGAGACAGTGCGCGGTGCTGCGGACGCATTTCTGCCGCAGGTTCCCCATGAAGAGCTGCAGGCCGATGAGAGCGAAGACGCTGAGACAGAAGACCGTCAGGATCATCACGTCTGCCAGCTTCTTCACCGACTGGATCAGAGCGCCCACGATGGTCTTCAGGCCTGAGATCAGGAGCGGCACACAAACACAATAATGCAGGGATTGTTGATCAAATCAAACTATAATTGAATTTTTGTGCTGTCAGATTAATTGCATCCAATATAAAAGTTTTTGTTTGTTTACATGCAGGAAAATATGTTATGTTTATATATTAAATATATCTATATATATTATTAATTAAATTAATATAAATACATGCATGTACATATTTTCTAAATATATGCTCTATATGTGTGTGTATTTAATACATATATAATAAATATACACAGTATGCACACATATATTATGTAAACAAAACTTTTATTTTGGAAGCGATTAATCGTTTTGACAGAACTACATTTTAAAAATAATTTTCCAGATCATATCAGGGTTGTGCACCATTCAGAATTGGTATTAAGAACGCATATTAAATTCAGATTCAGTTTTTCAGTCTGAATCGTGAATCCAGAATATAGTCAAATATATACAAATAAATAAATTGGTGATATAATGCATTACTATAAAATATATAAGAATGTAATTTTTATATTTATTTATTTTATTTATAATATTCATTTAAATTAGAAAAAGTGTGGGTGACAATAACAAATGAATAATTGTATTATCTTCAATAACTGTATATTTTCATACATTTTCCATGTCACCCCTTTTTTTCAATATGATACGTACTTTAATTAAGCTGAAAAAGCAGGAGGAAATTTAATAACATAAAAATACAAATATGAAATGCATGAGAAAGTAATATAATGAGATATTAAAAACAATTCTATATCCATCCATCATCCATATATCCATACAATCCATCCATATCCATCCATCCATCATCCATCCATCCATCCCTCTCTCTCTCTCTTTCTCTCCATCTATCTATCATCTATCTATCTATCTATCTATTTGTTTTTGAAATGTCATTTTATGACTTTTCTAACTTACAAATTAAAGTATACAATAATGTAATTATTACCTTTTGTCACAAGACAATTTTTGACTGCTTCATTTCTTTTAATTTCTTTGCTTTGTTGATTTTTTTGGGGAATTGCAATTCATTATTTCTTCCGAATAAAATTCAAATGAAGCGTCCTGTGTGATTTTGCCAATTCAAATCAAATGAACACTCGTGAATTTAACAGGATTCTCCAATTCTGAACACTGCCAAACCCTGGATCCCCTCTTTCACATTAGAGCATCCGTCAAACCACATTAAACCACAAACACAGCACGGGACATCCGCTCTGTCTTTACAAACATTTGTGAGTGCGGGAAGCACACAAAATGTGACAGTTCACAACAGACGCTTCCATGGAACGAGCACTTTTCTTCTGGAATACATATGTATATATAATATATACACTATATTGCCAAAAGTATTGGCACCCCTTCTAATGAAAGGTTTGACTACTTTAGTAATTCCATGAGTACAAATCTTAATGTTTAAGCATATAATGATATTCTAGGGAATCTAATGTTATAACAGTTTGGACAGAACCCTTTTCTATTCTAACATGACAGTGTCTCTGTGTATAAGACAAGAATCAAAGAGAAATGATGATTCAGTCAGTGTATAAGTGACTTGTGCATATGGGTGCCGTCATTTCATACACTTCAAACTGTGCAACACATATTTAAGTACATTAATTATTTCTTTGTTGCCACAGTTTGGAAGTGTAAAGAAGGGGTGCCAGTACTTTTGTCCATATAATATGTACAAGTCATTAGTGTTTGGTGATGAGTTTGTGGCTCATTTAAAGTCACACCAGAGGTGTTCAGCTGCTTTCTGCAGACCAGTCAAGTTCTTCCACACTGACTGAATCATCATTTCTCTTTGATTCTTGTCTTATACACAGAGACACTGTCATGTTAGAATAGAAAAGGTTCTGTCCAAACTGTTGCTATACAATTAGATTCCCTAGAATATCATTATATGCTTAAACATTAAGATTTGTACTCATGGAAATTACTAAAGTAGTCAAACCTTTCATTAGAAGGGGGTGCCAATACTTTTGGCAATATAGTGTGTGTGTGTGTGTTTTCTGTTTCATATGTATGAATGAATGAATGAGGCATTTATATGTATGTATAAATATATTCTTCTCATTCCATAAGAAGCGTCTGCTGATTGGCTCAGCATGCAAACTGGTGTTTCTCTACAGCTACTCATGCCTTCAACACGTCAATGAGACTTTTGGAGCGAGTTAACTGAACCTCGAGCTGACAGATGAAGGAAACGTGAACCGTCCACCCTGATGTCATTTCACTTGTGTGATCGACCAACAATACAGCACGTTGCACCTGGAGGTCCTTCGTAAAGCCGCTGCGGCGTCTAATGTTAACAGCTGTAATCGAGTGCAAAAGTGCCGTCTAGTTTTTCAGCAGCAGATTTTTTCCATTCACTTTTTCCAAAGGGAAGTCTTAGTTAAAGAGTTATGAGCCGTGAATCAAACCAAGCAACTACGAGGAGAAGCAGAACATTACAAACTTTCATTTGAAGCAAAAAAATGTGTCGTACAAAAATAGAAAGACTGTGAACTATAGCTTTAAAGAAAGGACTACAATCCCATGAAGCATTGTGAATGACATAATCAAAATAAAAACAATTAAGAAATATAACACTATTAATTTAAAGATGTTCTCTACATTTATAAAAACAATAACTATGTTAATGAGGGCGGATTTTTTTAGTGCGACTCTCTGATTGGTGGAATTTTCTGTACAGCATCATGGGTAATGTAGTTTCTCACCACAAATTCAGCTGTTAAGCACTATTACTTTAAAAATAAGTTGAAATAATGTGAACAGATGGCTTCAGCTACAGAATATACCATCTATTAACAACCTCAGAAGCTCACAGTCGGTCTGTCTTGAACAGTTATCGTTAAAAATAAAAATATCCCTGAGGAGAAAATGAATGGAGATTTACTTGAGAAACTAGACTATTTCACTCTATGGCAGTTACTTGAATATCATTCAACCCTGCTGAAAGAATAACACCTATGGATTCCACAAGTTAGGCTGGTCTGGTTTTAGAGAGGTTTTGGCCACAGCTAACAGAGAACGTTCTCAGAACGTCGTGACAAGGTTCAATCAGTAATGCTTGTTCAAAGTGATCTGGTCTTTAATAATGTTAGAACAAAAACATTATTCATATATAGTTCATGGAACATTCCTGAAACACTTCAGGTGGCACATTTTTTAAATGTAACAACTTTTAGAATGTTCAGAGAACATTAAATGTAACATTCCTGCAATGTCTTCAAATGGAATGTTTCTGTAACGTTTCCTTTCGTTTTTAGAACGCTCAGAAAAAACACTATTCACAGGATTTCCATCCAATAAATATGTGCAGCCCCAACTCATAAAAACGAATTCATGCAGTGAAATGTAATTCAGTCGGGCCAACTTAACTTGATCAAATATAGTTTAAAGGAAATTGATGCGTTTACTAAATTAACTTTACTCCGTAAGGTTTTTTTTTTTTTTTTAGGCATTAAGGTTTTGTTACATCCACGGTATAACCAAAATAGTTGTTTTATTTCAACATCTACTCTCCTTATCCAGGCCTGTGCAAAGCATGATGGGAAGGGAAAATCCACTTAAAAATAAAAAAATGTACTCTCAACTCAAACGAATAAATTAAAGTGATTGTAAAGAACTGTGTTGGATTAACTTCATTTAGTTTGAACAAGCATCAAATGTTATTTATGTCCTACTTTATTGAAAAATGTTCTTTTAAAATGAAAATATTGAGTTGAGCCAAAACACAACTGTTTCAAGTCAGTTTAACACAATGCAATTGTTTAAATGGCAAACCTAACATAATGGTGTTAAATGAAAAATACGTTTTTTAAGTGTTGTAGAATATTTATTTTGGTGTTTTCAAAGCATAAGGGGAACATAAGCACGACGTTCTTAGAAGTTATTTTTGGTTAGCTGGGTTTTCTCAGCAGGGAAGGCTCTTTGACTTGATTTGCTCAGCTCAAAAGTCTCATTTCCACGTTTCCAAGAGTGTTTTGGTCATCCATTAGCACCGCAGGCCTCGGCGTTTGGCGGCCTCTCACCTGGGATGACTGAGATAGTTTTCAGTGCTCGCAGAACCCTGAATGTCCGTAAGGCTGAGACATTGCCCAGGTCCACAAACTCAGTAACATATCTGCAACAAGCCAGAATCGGAGCACAGACAATGACAACCACACCAACAACAGCAAACAACACGGAGAACGAAGCAGATGTCGGGAAAGAGATGAGCTGGAGGACACAGCGCGGGAGGAACCGGGTCAAATCCTGAGCTGTTGGACTGGACACTGAGCCAAACCGTGAGCGCTTACCTGGGATTACGGAAATAGTTTTCAAAGCGCGGAGGACCCTGAACGTGCGGAGCGCTTGCAGATTGCCTACTTTAATAAATTCAGTTAGAAACCTGCAGAATCAGATTAGAGTTATGTGCATCAAAGGACAAACAACTGAAAGACAAAAAAAGAGAAAATTAAAATGTCAAACAACTCAAATGATGTACTTTTTACTCACTTAAAGGAACAGTTCACCCTGAAATGTTTTAAAAATGTAGTTCTTCTGTGGAACATAAAAGAGTATATTTCGCAGATTGTCACAAGGACTGTTTTTCCACACAGTGAAAGTGAACGGGGACCGATGCTGTCAAGAACAGAACTAGTTTACAAAATAGCAACATTAATTCACACGAAGCCGAGTCCAATTCTTTTGTCAACCAGACACCTTTATATTAATGTTTAAGTGTTTTACGTCTTAATATGTTAAGTCATCCTGACATTTTAATATAAAAGTTAATATTTTTTAACATTTACCATTACATTTGCTTGTCCTATGGTTAATGGTCACATGACATGTAGGTATAAAATATTAAAATAATAAATGAATATTTCAATAAAACATCTGAAACATTCTGTGTTTATATTCCAATGCAATTTATAAGCAATAAAAGTGATTAATATCACTTCAAAGTTTCACTTTAAATAAATACATTCATAAAATACGTTTTTTTCAGGCTTGGCGTTTATAATAAATGTTGTTTATAATTAATGCCATTATAATTTATGTTTGTGTTGTATTTACTATACACTATACATTCATGTTTTACTCAGAATAAAATTAAAATGTAAAGGATATTTTTGTGTAGAGATGAAAACTAAAATACATGTTTTTAGTGTTTATAATTGTGCAAATGTTTTATTTATCAGTAATATTTAACGTTTTGTTTTATTTACCACAGATGTGACTTATTGTGTTTTTATTAGAATTACAGTAACACTGCATAATTTCTATTTAATAATGTTATGGTGCATTTTTAAGCATTTTATGCCCTTTAAGCACATTTTATTTCATGTTCCACAGAAGCAAGTGAATCATATGGACTCGTAACACCATGCATGTGAATAAATGATGATATAGCGTATGTTTTTGCGTGAACTATCCCTTTAAGTTGGCACGGGTTGGTTTAGAGAGACGGGATGAAGTCGTCTGGATTTTGCAGCTTTGTTTCCAATATCAGATTTCCTCCTCTCTGGTTATTATCCTGATTTAATTAAATCTCAGGACGGGTCATTGAGTCGCTGCTAATACAGTGACGAGGCCTAGACGGACGTAAAGATATGATTGCATTTGACCATAGACGTACGACGCTGTTCTGTTTCTATAGGAACTGGAATTGACTGGTAAGCGTTTATGATTTATCGTCATCCGTCTGGCTTTAATGAAGTCAGGAGCGGCGGCTCGCGTTCCTGTCAACATCCCAATACACCGGTGACTTACTGGTCCATCTGAGACATCCGGATCAAGGACAAGCGGCCTGTTAAAGCTCGAGAAATAAAGCCATAAAGGCCAACGAGAAATAAGCACTTCATCACAGCACGGCTCACTGAGATTCATCTCAAACCGCTGAGATTTAGACAGAAATCCAGGTGTTTTAAAGAGACAGTACACCTAAAAAAAAATATTCTGTCATTATTTATTCATCCTAAGGCTTTTACAAACATGTATGAGTTTGTTTCTTGCATGTAACATAAAAGAAGAAAATTTGAAGAGTGTTGGGAACCAGACAGTTGACGGTAGCCATTGACTTCCATTGCAGGGGGAAAAATACTCAATGGCTACCATCAACGTTTTGTTTACCAACATTCTTCAAAATATCTTCTTTTGTGTTCAGCAGAAGAAAGAAACTCATATGGTGTGTAAAAACTTAAGGGTGAGTAAATTACATATTTTCATTTATGGGTGAACTGTCCCTTTAAATGCTGTCGTAAGACGCATAAACGTATTTTTGTTGAGCTGATGTTGAATCCTTTAAGATTTAAGTGGAAGAAACCGTGATTATGATTTACAGTGACAATATCATGAGCAGAACAAAATAAATATGAAAGAATAAAACTTTAGAAAGTTGTTTAATGAATGTTTTCTAACACTAGAGATCATTGTGAAGTTGGCTGTTTACATGACTCATGATTCACTGAACACAGCTTTGTGGGTGGATAATAAATACTGTAAATACAGTAAGCACAAAAGTGACTTGGCTGTTTAGTGAATTCGCTTAACTTCATCCCCAGCCCTGTGTATTGAAACTAAATCCAGATTTATTTGGATTTTTTTTTTAATCCATAAAATCAGTCAAATATTTTACAAAGCTGAATTTCGTCAACAAAAAATATATATTTTCAGTAAATATTTTTTACAGGAAAAATTTCTTCAAAATCTTTCAAAAGGTCAGCATTTATGTGAAATAAAATGTTCTGTAACAGTATAATGTCTTAATTTTAATTAATTTAATGCATCCTTGATGAATAAAAGTATTAATAAAAAAATGCCTTATTGACCCCAAAGAACAAATAAACAATATCATATATATATATCAATATTATACTATTATATAAAATATTAGAAATAATATATATGATAATTAATAAATGTATTAGTTATTACATTTCCATAAAATATGTCAAAGTAAATTGTATTGTTTTTTAGGAATAAATCAGATTATTTCAAGTTATTAATTATACAATTATTATTAATATACATTTGATTATAATTGAATATGTTTATAACAAAATATAATTGTGTGTGTGTGAAAATTCTAAAGCCTTCTTTAAGACTAAAAACAAGTAATGGCACCATTTGACAAATCTACCATTTCTGTCCATAGACAGGCATCTTTGAGGATATTCCAGGTTTGACATTTTCTTTTTAAGTGAACGAGGCAATAACGAGGTGAGAATGATATTACTGGATGTGACACGTTCATACGATGCTGCGTCTGCTCTGTTGCCATGGCGACGCGTGTTTTGGGATTGGGGTCGAGGACGGGGTAAGTGCTCGTAACGATTAATCACAAATACAGACCCGTTGTCTTTCCCAGCTCCAGCATCGGCGAGATTAGATTATTACAGCCTATTGAAAATAACAACAGCAGCTTTACTGCTTCATTATGTCCTAAAGCGAACCAATCACCAGGCTGGGCGGCTCCACTAAAATCATCTATGACTGTAAAAGCTATATTATATATGATAACTATCATAATTGAACGATGTTTTTAGAACAGCTAATAATGTGGTAATGCCTATTTTCAGATAGCATAGTTAATTCAATAATTAATCTTTTCGTTTTTAGGAATTTCTCTTTTTTTGAATGTACAAATTTCTAATAAATCTTACAAATAATTACAAGTAAACAGCAAGAGACACTGAGAAAAGTGAAATTTAGTTTACTGAAATAGTACTTTACATTAAATGACATAACAAATTAAATAATGATTACTGGTTTTTAAATAATTCATTTTTTTTATTTTTAAGGTCTCATCTAGAGTACATTCACACAATAAAAAAATTATCTCAAAAATCACTAGTACATTTCACAAATAATAACCAATAAATGGCAAGTAACACATCACATTAAACGTGAAATTTATTTAAACCATACTCCAAAAATGTAATTTTTTTTCATAGTGTAATGATGTGAAAATATTCGTTTTTAGATAATATAGTGAATTAAGTACAATTTTGTATTTTTTTAAATTGTAATAATTTCTCTTTGTTTTTAAAAAATGTGCCTTTTTATTAATTGTTATGGTCTAATGCGGAGTAAATTTACATAGTCTACTGTTTTTTTGTTTTGTTTTTGATTAACTGTATTTTTTTTTTAATTCAATGAAATTCAATCTTTTTGTTTGTAATTTTT
>CM049814.1:289562-299562 GCA_027422405.1 Ptychobarbus kaznakovi
ATATAGCCCAGATCTGACATGTGCACGACTTGTTTGGGAAATTAATAATTAATACTAAATATCCAATTCAATTCGACATTTACAGTTATTTCCAAGTGGACAATTATTGGAAATTATTTCCAGCTGCAGTTAAATGTGCTATTATGGTCTGGATCATTTTTATGTATATTAATTTAATAAAATATTTTTATTTTTAATCTATAATTTCTATATTTTATTCCACATTAAATCTATATTATGTTATACAGATTTTAATCTGTATTTATTTATATATACCTGTGTATATATATATGTATATAATTCATTATGCTATTTTATTATTTATGAAATTATTATTATATGTTTTCTATTCATGTATTTATTGACTTATTATATACATAGTCAAATAAAAATAAAATTAATAATCATACATGCAATCTCTTTCTAGTGTTAATTTATGTATTTTATATAAATAAATAAAAATTTGTGCTGTAAAACGATTAATCGCATCCAAAATAAAAGCTTTGTTTACATAATATATGTGTGTACTTAGTTTATTTATTATGTATATAAATATACACACACATACAGTGTATATTTTGAAAATATTTATACATATATACATTTATATTACATATAAACATAACATATTTTCTTAAATATATACATGCATGTGTTTGTATTTAAATATACGTAATAAATATACACATGCGATTAATTGTTTGACAGCACTAATTATTTTAAATATATATTTAAATACAAAATATTATACATTAAAAATATAACTTTTAAATATACTTTCAATTCGAAAATGTAATAGTTATATATTCTAAAAATGTATTTATTTATTTTGATGTATTTAGTCCCAATCATGAGAAGCGATGAGCAAAGCCGTCTCTTGTTTGGTTTATGTATTGTATATTCATCATAAACGTGTTCTGATTGGCTGAGATCGAGTGTGAACGGACACATTTCTTGTCATTGGAAATCAAAACATCCGCTCTGGGAAAATCCTCCGGAGTCTCCGAGTCATCCGAGGTTTACGTGTTTATGGCTCTTTCTCTCTCTGATTGGCCGCTTTTGATTCTCAGATTTGAGTAATGAGCTCAATCACTTGAGCGGTCTCATGAATGCGCTCTTGTGCCGCTGCTTAATCAAACATGTTTCTCGCAGGAAATCTGCTGTTAGCACGGATGTGTGCGCGCCTGAACCGATCGAATGCATCGCACAAACACATATGAGTCCTTCCAGCACACTTCTGCTAGAGTCTGTGTCAGAGACGAGCAGTTATAAAGAACTATATTCATTCAATTAATACAAATAAAAATAAATACATAATGAAAATGGGTTTAAAAACATAAATAAATAGAATAAAGTCAATAAATAATAGAAAATGTATATATCTTATAATCTCATATGACTGGTTTTGTGGTCCAGGGTGACATTTATATTGTAGTTTGGGGGTCCCTCGTATGTGTGTAGTTCCCAAGGCTTGACCAGGCCTGCGTTAGACAGTACGTCAGCTTTATATCAGACGAGGCTCCACTCACGCTGATATCGGTGCGGCTGGGTGTCGGACCCTAAAAGGGGTGTGAGGTGAAGAAACACCTCCAGCGCAACCCTCTTCACCTGTTATCAGCGGCACAAGAGTAAAGTGTCCACGAGCCCCGTCTCTCTGAACACAGCCGGATATATTTAGCAGGAGTGCTCTGGGAAAGCACAGGCTTTGTTGGAGCAGAGCCTCATTCGTGGCATAGTCTCTGAATGTCAGACAGCGGCTGATTGCTATTGTACTGTACGCTTGTCAATGTTCAACTTTGTACCAGATGTTTCTCTAAAAAGCCTTCAGGAGAAATTAAAATAGACACAAAAGAGTTCGATAGTTGGCGTACGGTAACACTGCGTCCTAACTAGAAGCAATGCGATAACGAAGCAAGGACGATTTCGTTACTCAGTTGTTTTCTAATTCTGCAGCATTGCACTGAGTAGCCCCGCCCACCGTGGAATCTGATTGGTTGAACACTAAACATCAAATATATTCTGATTGGCTGTGATCGTGTCACATTGCACAGAAGTCTGGAATAAGTGTTATTTTAGTATTATTGAGATGAATTATTTTTTAATTTTTTTAGATTTTCAATTTTAATTTTAATTTTAGCTTAAGTTTTAGTAATTTTATTGTGTTTTTGTCAGGGTTTTTGATATGTTTTGTTATTTTAGTTCTTCAAGTTAAACCAAAAGAGAAATGTTACTTTGGCAAATAGCTGAAAAATAAAATAAAATAGTTTATATTATTTTAACATTTTAAAGAACTTATATGTTATATTAAATTAATATTAACATTTTATGTTTCCGTTAAAGTTTTTTTAAAAAGATTTTTTTGGTTGATTTTAATAGTTTTATTTTCAGTCAAATAGCTGAAATAGCAGAAAAAAAGCTGAATTTTATAAAATAAATTAAAATTTCAAAACTAAAACTAAAACTAAAATTAAAATTAAAATTAAAACTAAAACTAAAACTAAAATTTAAAATTAAAACAAAAATTAAAATTAAAATTAAAATCAATGTAAATAAAGAAATGTAAAATAATAAAACAAAATTAAAATGTTTTTTAGATGTGAGTTATAGATTTAGTCAACTTAAATAACCATGGAAACCTACCAAGTCTGTTTTGGATATGTTAAATATACATATCTATATAATTATTGTGGATTGAATGACTCAAATAACCTGCTTTGGGGAGAATCTGGAGAGAAATCTCCGGCTTTGATTGTAGACGTTCTCCATTTGCTCTCCATGTATTCTCTCTGCTGAGACAAGCAAGACCATTTGTGTTTTTCTGAGCCAGTTATTTCATGCACTATTGTTACCTGCTAAAAGTTTCAGCTCTTGACTTCAGAAATGCAAAATATCTTTCAACAAAGCCTCAGAAATCCAGTTCTATTCGTACATAAACGCTCATTCACAATAAGTGCAGACATCCAGAACTCAGCAGAAAGGATATGAGTGTACTAAAATCCTTATTGATGCTCTTCGAACGGGATGAAAAGGGCTAAAAATATAGAGTGCAGACGTGGCACTAAAGCGGAAGATGGCCTTCCCTTTGTTCAGGACTATGAAAGTCTGTTGAGAAAGAAGAGAAAGGTTAGTTAGCGCAACAAAAACACACCAGTGACATTTAATATCAAACACCACGTGAAGCTCAAACATTTATGAAACACGAGCAGGACGAATTTCTGAAAATGGCTTATTGAACCATATGCACATTATGCTCCTGTTTCAGAAATGATGCACAATATGATGTAAAATTGTATATTTGCAACACATTTCAAGAAGACATAAATCATGAAAATGAGTTTAGTTGTACAGCTACACTAAAAGAGTAAGTAAGTCTTTCATGCTCACCAAAGACTGCATTTATTTGATCAAAATAGATGGATGGATTATATATATATATTTATATATATATATATATATATATATATATGTGTGTATATTACTACCTAGCTAAATAAATAAGTAATAATAAATAATGAATAATAAAAATGATTACGATCTCATAACAATTCAAATAAAATAGATAAATAATAATAATTCGATTTAAAATAAAAAATAAATAAATAAAAAAAATCTGAATTAAAAATATATTATAAAATAAATAAATATTACAGATGAGAATATAATCAATATTTTATTATTATTTAGTGATTTAATTTTTTCATTTTTTAATGTATTGTTATATGTTTAAATTAAACAAACACTAATTAGAATAGAATAATGCAGTAAATAATACAATTTAGAACAACATAAATAAACAATAAAAAACAATAAATAATTAAATCTTAAATAAGTAAACAGATTAAAATAAAATAGATTTTAAATAAAAATAATCATGAAATAAATTAATATATTAAAATAAAATTTATTTTTTATAACTAAATAATATAAAAATCATGAAATTAATATGAAATATCATTATTAGTCAAAATAACTGTTTTGCAGAACCGATATTTGTTTATTTGAATATATGAAAACGTTTTTCCTCCTTTGTCATCTTAACAACAACAAACAACGGTTGAAAATATTTATGTAAATATATCTTCAAATTAAACAACAATAAAAACATCTTGGATGTTTGTGTAGTCATATCAACTTAATTTAAACTAAGTTTTAGGTTCTGTTTAATAGACTAAAGAGTGAATAATAAAACAGTTAATTCAATTAACACTTGTTTGAAATCTAAAGCATTTCTACTTCTGTTACATTATGACAGAGAACACATCAGTGTACATCTAATAAAAATAAAAATTTAATGCATCTTTTCTGAATAAACCCTGATAGTTGTTGGTGATAAGAACATATAAATACATTGTTCAAACAAACTGTAATTCTAATGATAAAGCAGGAAGAGATGCAAACACCAGGCCAATCCATTACTACGGGCTCTCGGGGGACTCCCGTCTGGAGCGTTTCTCTCCCGCGGCACAAACACGCCTCACGGTTGCCCAGGATTCATGACCCCCCTCGCAGAGCTCGATTTACACCAGCTCCCCGTCACATAAATAATGCCAGGAGAATAATTGCAGGCGGACAGCATCAGGGTCAGCGTGTTTTACGCCGTTCTCGTGGCCTTTGTAACCTCTGCAAAGAGCTTGTGTTCTCTATTCTTACATAACATCTAGGTCAAGTTTGCCTGTGTTTGTTTCCACTTTCCTCCTCTGGGATATCATCTGCCAACTGCAGGTCCACATGAGCGGATGAGGAGAAGTAAAGACATGTACAACACATCCACCACCAACAGTTCCGTCAAAAACGAAACGTCTGTCATCATCTGTGCTCCAAACACAAACCCAGTTATCCAGAAGATTGGCCAAGCTTCCAATGAGATTAGAGATTCGAGCTCAAAGCTATCATATCAATCCAGAAGACTTGGAATATAAACGACGATTGATATTCAGAAATATCATCTGTAATTAGAATTATTGTCTGCAAAATTGAATTTGTTTCATGACTGATGAACTTTACTTAAATATTTCATAAACATTTGATTTAAAACAAACAAATAAAATAATTAGTAAAAAAAATATTATAATACATTATTATTAATAAATTATGAAATATGATTATAATTTAAAATAGCAGTTTTCTGTGTGAATATCTGTTGAAATGTAATTTATTCCTGTGACCAAAGCTACATTTTCAGCATCGTTACTCCAGTCTTCAGTGTCACATTCTAATTAATTTGCTACATTTGAAATATTTAGTTGCATTTGAAAGCATTTATTTGAAACAGAAATATGTTGTTACATTATAAATGTCACTTCTGATCAGTTTAAATTAGATTTAGTTTCATGCTTGATCATTTTCACTCTTATTGAACTGAATTGCTCTGAACGACACTATTGTCTTACTTTAGCTGAAACTGAATTATCTTCCAAATTAATCAACTTTGCAGCCTTGAACTGAATTTAATCAACACTTAACTCTGTCACATAGAGCTGCTTTACGCTTGAAATTGAACTTGTTTCATAATCAATGCATTTTACAACATTAACAGTTATTTTCATGTTTATTGCTGTGATACGGAGCACAAAACCTGCAGAAATTATAAATAAATAAATCTAATAATAAGAAAATAATTATTATATTAATATACATAATTAATAAAAAAAATATTACTTTTGTCCCTATATTAATTATTTTCCTGTATTTATTTATAGATTTTTTTTTTTTTATTATTCTTTAATTTTAATTTAATTTTATATATATTTATGTGTTCATTTATATTTATATCAAACCCCTATTGCTGTTTTGTAACATCATACACCCTCCGAAAAAAAGGTACAAAAGCTGTCCTTTTCAAAAGCTATTATGCACCATTTAGGCACAAATATGTACTTTTAAGGAACTGATGTACACCCTTTAGAGGTAAATAAGGTACAAAAGTTTGGGGTACTGCCCCAGTGACAGCTTTTGTACCTTTTTTTCTGAGTCCACTATACTGTAGAGAGTAAATGAACTCTTCTCTTCTTCTGAAGGTCCTTTATCCCTCACAGAGCTCGACGCTGTCAACAAGTGCACTTAATACACCGACAAACCCGACAAGTGTGAGAGCCACGTGGAAACATAGTGATCATATTCCTCCAGGACAGTCCACGATACACTAAAGTCAAACCAGCAATGTTACGAGCCCAGATTACTTTACAACTATGAGCATTATTAAATGACTGACGCCTGCGATTTCATTGATAGAAGTGTTTATTGTCTGGATGTGGCTGTTATGTAAGGTCATGCGCTCCGGATGCTAAACTAATCCCGTCCGAACAGGGTTTAAGAGATAATATTTCATTTTCTGAAAATGAGTGTCGGCTTGCAAAAATATGAAAGGTCAGAGTCCTGTTAAGTGTCAATTCATCTTTCTTAGCATTAGCCACCGGCTTAGAAAAGCCTAAACAGTGCCGAAAATGGCATCTAAAGAGTATGAAGTCCAAACTTTTAGCTGAAATCCATAGAAATGGAGATTTGTGTGCGCAGCAGCGGTGGCATTAACAGCGGCTCACTGACTCATGCTCTTCATCTGTCTGTATTCCTGCAGCGCTCTGATTCAGCGCAAACACATCCGCTGCACAACACTGATGCTCATTGTTTGCGTCTGGTGTTTAGCTCATATTTAAACCTTTCTGACCAAAGGTAGAGAACTGGGATGCTTCTGATCAACCACTGAAAAACACATAACTAATCTGATTATTGAAAATATGTTCATAAAGTACATTACGCTGCCTCGGTTTTGCCTAAAGCAGCTTCGTTTGCAATCTCAAATGCTCAAAAGCTCAGAGACCAAATTAATTGAAGATGTATCCAACATGTATTAATCCAATAGTAAAATAAAAACAGTTGAGAATGTAATATTGAACCCAATATGTGTGTTCTATGCATATTAGTGCTTATAAGACAATTTTATTGCTTAAAAATAAGCAAACGGCAAACTTTAAACCAGGCTTCTGGTGAATTTCACATGAGAAACACTTAGGTTTCAGTGTTTCTACCATTATTTTAGGGGGGCGATCTGCCCCCCCCCCCAATGCACCCCCGCCCCCATTGAAGGTCAAGTTAATTTGATTTTCTCCATAGCTCCAGATCACAACAGAAGTATATTATTGCAGAGCTCGTTATATAAAGTTTAATACATAGTATATTTGACTTTAGCCACACACAGACAAAATAATTGTGTGAAGTGCATTTATGTCAAGCGATATATACTATATAGCAAATCTTAACTGTGTGATTGTTTATATTGTGGCAAAATGTAATTATATTATTGCTCATCTCTTTATATAAAGTTTATATGCGACCGTGGATCACAAAACCAGTCATAAGGCCCATTTTTTCTGAAATTGAGATTTATGCACCACCTGAAAGCTGAATAAATAATCTTTCCATTGATGTATGGTTTGTTATGATCGGACAATATTTGAAAATCTGGAATCTGAGGGTGCAAAAAAATCTAAATATTGAGAAAATCACCTTTAAAGTTGTTCAAATGAAGTTCTAATCAATGCATATTACTAATCAAAAATTAAGTTTTGATATATTTACAGTAGGAAATTTACAAAATATCTTCATGAAACATGATTTTAATATCCTAATGATTTTTGGCATAAAATAAAAATGTATAATTTTGACCCATACACTGTATTACTGGTTATTGCTACAAATATCGATGTGCTGTTTATGACTGCGTCTGTGCTCCAGGGACACATATAAGGTATAGGTATATAAAAGGTCACATATATACTCTCACATAGCAAATCTCAAATGCTTGATTGTTTATATCATCACAAGCTATATTATTGCACAACTCTATATTATATATACATTTGAATATATAATATATGGTATGTAAAGCAATGTATACTGTATAGCATATAGATATTAGGATATTATAAACATTAACATCATGATTTTCGGTAAAGCTTGACTAAAGGCACTTTATCCTCATCTCAGCTGTAATGATATATGAAGCATGTTCAGACTATACGGTCTGCTGTGGTGCCGGTCACTCACTCTCTTGTTCTGGAAGTAAAACGGATCGATGTCCTCCAGAGGGACGCCCACCAGTCCAGGAGGAATGTCTCCAAATATTCGCGGGAGCTGCTTTCCGGCCTCCAGGTCGGCCCGGGACTTAAGCGGCTCCACGTCGCCCAGGTCCTCCTGGTACTTCTTGGCATTGCGGGCCTTCTCCTCGGCGATCCGCTGCTCGATTCCAGCCAGGGACTCACGAGTGAACCGGTGTAGACTGTCAGGACCCGGTGGAAACAGTATGGCTGCCATCTTCTCATCCTGAGCCTCCTGTCCAAGTGCTTACTTCACAGCTGATGAGGAGAGAGGAACGTACTGGATTATTGCATTCTCAATTCCATAGGCTTTATAGCAGATATTTCTTCTTTTCCTCCTATCATATTACATTTACATTTATGCATTTAGCAGACACTTTTATCCAAAGCGACTTACAATTGCATTCAGTTTATACTTTTCATTATGTGTTCCCTGGAATCGAACCCACAACCTTTGCGCTGCTTGCAAGCTCTACACACTGATGAGCACACAGGAAAACTCATAAATTCCTTTCTTTTACCATCCGCATTCGTACGGCCCTATATAAGTCAAGTCCAGAGATATTGGGATCTAAATGTGGCTCCAAGAGTAAATATGACATTTGTTGCCGAATTACAGGGGCAGAAAAATGACTTCAGAAAGACGGCAGCAACATTATTTTAGTTTTACATAGATATTGGTAGGTCTGTTAGTAAAATCTCTTAACTTTAGCAATCTGTGTTGCAGTGTTTGCCAATGGTGACTGTTCAAATGGGGAAAAACACTTTTTTAGTTGTTTTATTTTTTCCAAAGTTTGCATGGCTGTAACTCAAGAAGTATTAAAGATATCCTAAAATCCTTTTCGATGTTTGTTTTCAGCATCCTCGTTGTTAAGCTCCTGTATGATTCAACTCCAGAGATATTGGGTTTAAACGTGGCTCCAAGAGTAAATATCTGAAGACTGAAGACTGGAGTAATGGAGGCCGAAAATTCAGCTTTGCATCACAGAAATAAATGACATTTTTAAACATATTAAAATAGAAAACAGTTCTTTTAAATGGTATAATATTTCACAATTTACAGTTTTTGATCAAATAAAAGCAGTCTTGGTGAGCAGAAGAGACTTCATTCAAATACAATAAAACTGAATTATTCCAAACTTTTGAACAGTAGTATATGAAATATGATTTTTAATTGCAGATTTTGGTATATTGGCAAATCTGAGTTTGAGAAATTGTAAAGTGTTTTTTTTAATCTAGAGTAATTTATATGGGTTTATTTCTCAGGAAAAACATCTTTCCGAAACATCACGAAAAACTTAATTAAGAAATTAATTAAAAGAAAGTTCGTGCAAAGTGCAATTCTTGTCAAATTCTTAAGAATGTGGAGGTTATTCTACTTTAAAGAGGTTATTTATACAATTGAAAAATACTTCTTTAAATTCTTCTCAAGTTCTGTTTTCAGAACAATTCTAAGAAAATAAAAAACGAAGATTCTAAAAAATGTTTTTGGATTCCAAAATATTCTTAACTTTATTCTTAAGTTAGTTGGTAAAAGAATGAAATAGTTCATTAAAATAACTGATTTTTAATTCTTAAGAAAGTTGTGAATCCTTTAGCAAAAGACCAGCTGCTCTCCATTGCTGCCTGTGAGTTGTTTTGCAAACTCGTAATTATTTTGACGAACCGCTTGATCTTTATGTTTTGATCCTCGTGTCTCTCATTCAGACTCATTACAGCAGCTGGTCTGTCTGTAGTGCCATTGTTTCGCTCATGTGGACGTGAACGAACACGACTGATGCTGCTGCTGCGTGTCTGTAAATAAGAAGATACTATTAGACCAGCTCCAGAACACAACTGTGCTCTTAACGCAGATCGGAGCATCTGTTCTGCGTTCGACTAAATGAGTGAACGAGAGATGTTTCGAT
>CM049814.1:304562-344337 GCA_027422405.1 Ptychobarbus kaznakovi
GAGACGCCGCGGCTAACATCACGTCTCATGCTTGAGAATATTAATTCATTTAACGCTGACCTTTCACACGCTCCGCACTCAACAGTGTAAAATAAAGGGCATTTAACAGCAGCATTATTGTAGTTTACTAAAACTAAAACAGTAAAACCACAAGTTTTGTTACTTGCTTGTTTAGTTTACGTTTAGTTTAACTTGATGCACTGAAATAACTACAACTAAAATAAGATTTTATAACAGCAACAACAACAATAAATAAATAAATACAATTAGAAAAAAAACTAACATTTCTACAATAAATGTTTTTAAATATATTTAAATACATTTAAATATGTAATTATTTATAAAAATTAGTTTAGCATTATATAAAAATAGACATTTTTCAAACTATATATATTTATATATTATTCATTAATTTAATTAATAAAACTATTTTTATATTATTAATATTTTAAAATGAAACTAAAATTACAATGAAAATTGATAATAAATCAATAAGTATAGATATAAATATTAGTTTAGTTTAGTTATAGTTTATAAATAAAAACTAATTCAAAATATTAATACAAAATTTGAAAAGTCTATTAATGATACTAAAATTGCATTTTGCAAATTTAAATGAATAGTTCACTCAAAAATAAAACCGTTTACAAGCCAGATCTTTTTTTTCTCCATACTCTTGTTTAATTTTATGATTTTTGACTTTAATTCAGGTTTAGAAAAACATTATGGTAGAATTTTATTTTTTGCATGAATTATTATTTAAATGATTTGTGGTAGGGGACAATTATAGTGTAAAAAATAATATAAAATAAAAAAACTACAAAATTATTCAGACACTGTAAAAATACACATATTATTGACATATTATTTTAATCTTTCTACATCAAAATTGCACATTTAATTCAATTTACTTGCCATTTTCTGTAATTATATGTACAATTTAATATCAATTTCTGAGTGAATATTGTTTCAAGCAAAACCTACACCATTTATTTTTCTCAGTGTGTGTATCATATAACATAATGTGACTTCTTTGCACTTGATCCGGTTGATTATTAATACGGCTGTCGTCCAGCCATGAATATTTCCATTTCTCAAACTGTTTCCATTTTCATAAAGCATCTCTAAATAGATACCGGGTCCCATAAAACCAGATTGGCCTGTACCGATCTGCATATATATGAGGAACTGTCCTGTGAGCGTGCAGAGAAATAATTAAGACACTGTATGTATATGTCTCTGGCCCACATATTCATGCATGTGAACCCTGATTGACTTGCACACAGCGTATGAATCCTTCGGGTCATGCATCGCTGATCTGATGACTGACATTCATGAGCTTCGTCTGCTCGCTGTGACCAAGGACTTGAACTAAATCAGTTTATTTACTGACCGGCCTTAATTCAGTTTACACCGCAGACCAGGGTTATTAGCAGTAATGACCATCAAAAACTATTAAAAGCTTATTTTGTTCATTGAAATAAAGCTGAAATCAAAATAAAATGTGAAATATTAAATGAAAGCTCATTTAAAAATTAGAAATGCTTCTTAAGTTTAAACAAAATTAAGTTTAAATTGAAGAACAAAAATGACTGACTAGAAAAAAAAGAAAAACTAAAACTGAAATAAAAACAAATATGTTTTGTTTATGTTAAATATTTATAAATAAATATATTTTAGAAATATATAACAAATAATATAAATATGAAATAGAAATACATAAAAAAAAAATACATTTAATATATATATATATTTTTTTTAAGTAATAATTAGGTTTACATTTTATATTTAATATTTATAAATATATATTTAAAATGTATTGTACAAAATTATAATTAATAACAATAATAATAAATATACACATGTACATAACTATATATGTATACACACACACACACTATATATATTATTTACATATACATAAACAATTACAAAAAGTTTACAACAAGCTCACAAACCTCGCTCCCTCACCACACACACACACACACACACACACACACACACACACACACACACACACACACACACACACACACACCCACACCCACACACACACCCACACACACACACACACACACACACACACACACACACACACACACACACACACACCACACACACACACACACACACACACACACACACACACACACACACACACACACACACACACACACACACACACATCATAATAATAATAATTTTGAGTATCAAATAAGATACTTTTTTTAATAAAAAAATATTCTAAAGGTTCAATTAACTTTATTAAATTATTATTTCAGACTGGTATTTTATATCAGGCTTTACAATGGCACAAAAAAGTATAATATTTGTATGGCCTCTAAATAAAGATTGTTTTTTTTTAAAGACAATTTTCAAACACCAAGTAACGCATTGAATTATGATTTAAGAATTTATGAATTTTAGAGGCCATACAAATATAAAGGTGCTCAGTGCAAAGAAAAAACGTTTTCAATTTTGCATAAACATCATTACATTTTGAGGTAGAAAGATACATGCTAGAAAATACCGCAATACTTAAAAAAATATATATTAATTTACAATGCGAGTAAAACCAATACTGAAATTGCATTATGAGTTCAGTTCAACACATCGACTTTAACTCAAACATGATCTGCTTGGTCCAGTACAGTAATGATGATTTGTAGCCGACCCCAACCAAGTGCATTTGTGTTTTTAGTTTCTACAGGTGACAGCGCTGAAGGAAAATAAATGCTTCCAATGAGTTCTTTCCAGAAGTAATTTCAGGACATGATTAAGCGCTTCAGGTTTCACCTCTCAGCCTCGACATTTCACAAACAGCAGCAGAACCCATCCTAAGAGGAGTCACTTGAGTCTGATTTCAGTGGGCGTATTGATTTCAGAGCGCCGTCATTAACGTGTTGCTAGCATGCTAACTGCGAGAGGATTGCGCGATCTCCCCCGTGATTACAGCGGCCCACTGAACCTGCTGTCAATCAAAGCCTCACCTTCCCGGGGAACAGCAGTCTGCGTGCGTGGGTAAGCAATTAGTGATTAATACACTGATTAGCATTGCAAGTCTGGCTGTTAGCGAGAAGCGGGCGATTGACGCGTGGGTGTAGCCTGTCATCATCTCTGACAGCCGTTTCTGCTCCTACTTGAGGTACGAATGAAGTCTTCAGGGTCGGAGTCGAGTGACTGTGCTTGATTGCAGACGCATCCAGGAGCTTTTAAGCTAAAACTGAGTCACTGTCGTGAGACGGTTACAACCTTAAGATGCAAATCAGACCATAAAAAACAATCAGCAATTTGACAAATTGTCAAGTAGGCCGCTTCAATGTTTTCTTCGACAGGTCTCAATTGTCTGAAAGTTTTAAAAACCTTTTTAGCAAGCATGTTGCTAGCATGATTAAGCATGTTTCTAGCATTTTAACATGCTAGAAACATGACTACTGCTTTAACACAGTGCTAGCATGTTTGTAACATGTTGACGGCATGATTGAGAACATTGCTAGCATGTTTGCATGTCGTGTTTTAACATTTTGTTGGCCCATCGCTATTGTTTTGGTGTGTCATTACCATGATTAAGCACGTTTTTAACATTTTTAGTGTCTTGTTAACATATTCTAGCACATCGCTATTGTTTTGGTGTGTCATTACCATGATTAAGCATATTTTTATTTACATTTTTAGCATCTTGTTAGCATATTTTAACACATTCCTATTGTTTTGGTGTGTCATTACCATGATTAAGCATGTTTTTAACATTTTTAGTGTCTTGTTAGCATATTTGAATGCATTGCTGTTGTTTTGGTGTGTCATTACCATGATTAAGCATGTTTTTAACATTTTTAGTGTCTGTTAGCATATTTGAATGCATTGCTGTTGTTTTGGTGTGTCATTACCATGATTAAGCATGTTTTTAGATTTCTTAGCGTCTTGTTAGCATATTTTATCACATTGCTATTATTTTGGTGTGACCTTACCATGATTAAGCACATTTTTTAAAAATTTTAGTGTCTTGTTAACATATTCTAGCACATCGCTATTGTTTTGGTGTGTCATTACCATGAATTAAGCATATTTTTATTTAATTTTTAGCATCTTGTTAGCATATTTTAACACATTCCTATTGTTTTGGTGTGTCATTTACCATGATTAAGCATGTTTTTAATATTTTTAGTGTCTTGTTAGCATATTTTGAATGCATTGCTGTTGTTTGGTGTGTCATTACCATGATTAAGCATGTTTTTAACATTTTTAGTGTCTTGTTAGCATATTTGAATGCATTGCTGTTGTTTTGGTGTGTCATTACCATGATTAAGCATGTTTTTAGATTTCTTAGCGTCTTGTTAGCATATTTTATCACATTGCTATTATTTTGGTGTGACCTTACCATGATTAAGCACGTTTTTAAAATTTTAGTGTCTTGTTAACATATTCTAGCACATCGCTATTGTTTTGGTGTGTCATTACCATGATTAAGCATGTTTTTTAACATTTTTAGCGTCTTGTTAGCATATTTTATCACATGGCTGTTGTTTTGGTGTGTCATTACCATGATTAAGCAAGTTTTTTAACATTTTTAGCATCTTGTTAGCATATTTTATCACATTGCTGTTGTTTTGGTGTGACCTTTTAACATGATTAAGCATGTTTTTAACATTGTTAGTGTCTTGTTAGCATATTTTAATGCATTGCTATTATTTTGGTGTGTCATTACCATGATTAAGCATCTTTTTTTTTTATTTTTAGCGTCTTGTTTTGTTTTGGTGTGTCATGATTAAGCATGTTTTTAACATTTTTAGTGTCTTGTTAACATATTTTAGCACATTGCTATTATTTTGGTGTGTCATTACCATGATTAAGCATGTTTTTAAATTTTTTAGCGTCTTAGTCATTTATTTATTTATTTAAATTTGTTGTGATTATTTTGCGGTTAAATGACACATTATGCAGGATCACAAAAAAATGCGACATTTTGTTTATTTTGCATTGTATTCAGCGATCGAGAAAAACCGGAGGGACTGATTTAGGATGTTTACGGCATGTTTTAGCACACTGCTACCATGTTTCTAACAGCATTTTGCATATGTTGTTGGCACACTATCAGCATGTCAAGCCAACAAATTGATCAATATTGCAATATTGACATTTGCTATATCCAAATAAAAGGCGTGTGCTTCGTATTTGCACGAGCTGCTGCATCCGCTGCTGTTTTCACGCTGTTCTCCTTTAAGAGCCGCTCACTCATTCTTACTCTCATTAAGTGTCTCATTGCACTGGCACACATTTCAATTTCACTCCAAAGAGGTCACAGTAGACTACTTTTGGGTTCTTCTGTTTGTGGCTCAGTAAAACCAAAATGTAGCACATGATTTGGCTGTTTTACCTTAATTGTCTGCCTCTCCTTTGCCGACAGTTATTCACCATAACAGGTCCATACATTACATAAAATGGTGTTCACAAGCCATTTAACTTCCCCGAGTCCCATCAGTATGTATATATATGTGACCTGGAGCACAAAAGCAGTCTGAAGTCGCTGGGGTATATTTGTAGCAATATCCAACAATACATTGTATGGGTCAAAATTATACATTTTTTATTTTATGCCAAAAATCATTAGGATATTAAGATTATGTTCCATGAAGATATTTAGTAAGTTTCCTACAGTAAATATATCAAAACTTAATTTTTGATCAGTAATATGCATTTCTAAGAACTTCATTTGAACAACTTTAAAGATGATTTTCTCAATATTTAGATTGTTTTGCACCCTCAGATTCCAGATTTTCAAATTTGTCCTATCATAACATAACATAATCATAACATAATTTCGGAAAATTGACACTTAATACTGGTTTTATGCTCACATATATATTTTCAGTAAATGCTGTTCAGTGAACTTTCTATTCATAAACATAATGTATATATTTTATGTTTGTATAAAAATAAATATATATATATATAAAGCAGCATAAGCTGTTTCAACATCAGTAATAATAAGAACCATTATTAATAATCAATAATCAAGCATCAATAATAACTGATAGTAATAGAGCAGCAAATCGGCATATCACAATGATTTCTGGAAGATCATGCGACAATATAAAATGTATTACAATAGAAAAAAAGTTTTTATTGTAATATAATAGTTAATAATATATAATACTGTTTAATACAATATTACTGATTTTACATTTTTTTATCAAATATGAAACTTCGTTCTAAACATTTATGGAATCTTAATGATTCCAAACCATTATATATATATGAAGAGTATATTTGCAAAAACAGATTAAACCGTTTTTATTTTAGTTTAAAAATGCATGTTTTTTATTATGTTATCGTGTTTTTAATTGTGTTAGTTATTTAAAAATTGTTTAACCTAGTGAAAATAACCCAACTGTAGTTTGATGGAGATTAATTGGAATGCACAATAAAAAAAACATGATTTCTGAGAATTGTTAAAAATAGAGTTATGTGTTTTTGCAAATTAACTCCCCATATATATATATATATTAATTATATATGTAATTCCAAATATTCCAATTCTCTTCAAGCAACACAGTGTTAGGAAAGTGTTTGTTTAACAGTTTTTGAGCATTATGTATTCTGCTTTATGAGTCAGTTCTATAGGTTTGTGAGCAAACGACGACAGAAGTTTCATTTGAGGATAAACTAAGCGTTTAACTTTCACTCAGTTGAGTTTCCGAGTGCTGCTGCTACTCTATTCTCTCGTTCCTGAGGGCATTATGATCTTCCTGTAATGTGATAAAGAAAAATACAAACTCACTTGTGAGCCTATTTGTTATTGTCTTCATTAAATGAAGGCCTGTGAATCACTGTAACGGCCTGCGTGATTTCCTCGGGCTCTAGAGGCTGAAGAGAAACGAGGCTTGTGAGATAATTCACCAAGTTTATTAGTCATTTACTAACTATTTCACTGGCAAAAATCACATTATCAGTCATATTAGTGTTGTATATTCTTACCGTCCTATCAAAGGAAGGAGGCGTAATAAAAAACGTCCTGACCATCAATCCCACTTTTCGCAGCTGCATCCTGAAACGGCACAATCCTGATCAGTTTAATCATGTTTGCATTGATTTCCTCGCACACGGCGAGCGTCGGACCACCGCGACCCGCTTAGATTAATCTTGTTTGAGCTTCGGCTTCAACACCATGTCGCGTTCTGCTTGCCGTGAATAAGAAACATTGGTCGGGATCAGTGTCGGGGGGGTAACGCATTACAAGTAACGCGAGTTACGTAATAATATTACTTTTTTCAAGTAACTAGTAAAGTAACGCATTACTTTTTAATTTACTAGAAAATATCTGAGTTATTTTTCCCCATTTATGACATCAGTGCACCGTGTGAACATGATCTTACTGTAGATCTAATCTAGACTAAATATGAATGTGTATTAATTCATCCCACTCGCAAAAAACAGATTCAAATTCATCAAAATGAATTAAAACAGTGAAATGCAAACACCTGCAATAATTAAAATAGTTAAACAACACAAATGTATCTAATCTCATTTTATTAACTGATGTGTTTTGCTGCTGACCTTGATGATCAGTTCAACCATAACTAATAAACACAAATTACTTTAGATAAACTAACAATTGTGCTTCGTTGTTTTGTTTTAATTTCTGAAGAGTGTTGAACTTCTCCTGTGTTCTTCTGTACAGACGTGATTTACTCGTCCTTCAGTCTGAGGTTTATTCATTACACTTTTGGTGTTGAAAGGCTTTTATATTTGCTAAAATAGAACGTATTGTATTAAAAACAAACAATCAAGCCCTGCTCATATTTAAAAAGTACGCGAAAGTAACGCAAAAGTAACGTATGCATTACTTTCCATAAAAAGTAACTAAGTATCGTAATTAGTTACTTTTTTAGAGAGTAACGCAATATTGTAACGCATTACTTTTAAAAGTAACTTTCCCCGACACTGGCCGGGATGAACTGGGCCTTTTCTCGCTCTGCGCCTCCACCTGCTCGGTTTGTTTGATCGTCTGAAAGACCTGACGTGATGGGTTTCTAAGAACAATTAGTAAACAATGGTGCTTTGAAAACATGCTAAATGAATGCTTTGGCTTTTAATGACTCAAATGAATGCCGTGCAAACAAACTCGTCCTAATTGCTTCTTTCTCCCGCCCTCCTGACACGCATGCATGTGTACGGACAAACACAAGCACGGGCTTCTGCTGGTTTTTAACGAATTAATTGAAGGGAATACAATATAGATGTAAATATCTGGGGACCATTTTTGAGTTTTATTAGCAAGAGTTTAAAAATATAAAATCTTCATTAATCTTAAAAAAAATTATTAATTAAATTAAATTAAAACTCTGTAATGCAATTAATATTTTTGCTTAAACAAAGGTAATTTAACACATATTGTAGTAATTAATAAATTATTAATTGCAATACGGAAATAATTTTACTGTACCTTCTGATCAAGGCGGTTCAACATATATTGGCATAATAATTTGATAAATTATTAATTTGAAATTATTACTGCCACAATTTGAGTGATTCTGTAATACAATTGATATTTTAATTAAACCGTTATAAAATCAAGATAATACAACAAATATTGTCATAATAATTTAATAAGTGTTTCTGTAATACAATGACTATTTTTGTTAAACCGGTACACAATCAAGGTACTGTAACAAATATTGCCATGATAAATTAATACATTATTATTTTGAAATTATTATTGCTATAATTTAAGTGATTTTGTAAAACAGTGATTTTTTTTTTGTTAAACCAAAGTCATATAACTAATACTTGCCATAATAAATTATTAATTTGCAATTATTAACTAGATTATGGAAATAATTTTAATGTACCTTCTGCACAAAAAAAAAAATAGAAAAAAAATTTGTTATCGGTATTTTGGTCATTTTTCAATACTAATGTCTAAATATTCTTATAATGAGATGCATTAAGAAGAAATGACAGAAGTTTTGTTTACTATGAAATGTATCAATATACAGTTTATGATTAAAACAATAACAACAACAACAACAACAAATCTGTCAATGAGGTCAGAAAAATCAGCTTTAATTCTATCAGAAAACAAGCTTTAAATCTCCATTGACAGATATTTGTTCCTGTATTAATCATAAACTTTATTCAATCATAAAGTTGTATTAATTTTCTTATAAAACAAGACTTCATTTTGCATCTCAAGTAAACGTATCTTGATTCAAGGAAAACAAGACATTGCAGTGCATGTAACATTTCAACTTTCTGCTTCAGCTTAAGATCTTTTAAGGCCTTAATCTGTAATATTAAGACCCTGCATATATCATTGCACTGTTTTAGTCAACGTTAGGACTGTGGTCTGTCCGGCTAAAGCCCTCAAGCTTTGTTTAAAAAGAGAAAGCAGTAACAGAACAGAAGTGTGATGCTGTTTTGTTTTGTGCTTCGGCCAACATAACACCGGCCGATGCCAGAATCGATGTGTGTGTAATTCTGAACGCATCTGAGCTGTTTGCCAATAATAGCCCGACACAAAAGCAGGTCCCAAACCGATCCATGGAGGGTCCTTCTGAATTCACAGAAACTCTCCTTCTGAGTTCATGATGATGACGCATGCGGCCGTTTCATAATGTTTTAATAACACAGGTATGCCGATCAGATGCTTTCAAGCTAAATAAATACTCCTTTCAAGCTCACAGACTGCCAGCACGCAGAGCTTTAAAGTAAATGCCAAACATTCAAAAACAAAGTTGCAGAAACTATTTTGTAGTAAATTACAAAAATATCATTACAAACAAATACCAAGTAACACATTGAATTAAGCATGAAATTAATGTAGCAAAAATACTAAAGACAGAAAATCATTTTAGACATGTCTAGGTCGCATTTCAACACAAAAAAATAGAATATTATATTTTGCATTTGGAAAATTATGCCTGTTTGGTCCATTAAATGTTCTGCATTTACTGCATTATTGTCTTCACACTTAAACATGTTTTCTCATTACTGTAATGTTTCTGAACATTTTACGTTTGTATTTTTTATTACATATTTTTTTAATGTATTTTAACATATTTTTATTTTTTCTTTAACGCTGCTTATTAAAAGCGTTACAACAAATATTGCTATAATAATTAAAATTATTATTAATTTTAAACTATTAATGCAACAATTTAAGTGATTCTGTTATAAAGCAATTATTCCTTTGTTAAACAGTATAAAATCAAGGTAATATAATAAATATGGCCATGATACATTATTTATATTAAATTATTACTGGCATAATTTGTCATTCTCTAATTCTGTAATTAATATTTTTAGTTAAACATGTATACAAGGTCAGGTAATATAACAAATGTTGGCATAATAAATTAATTTATTATAATTTGAAATTATTGCTACAATTTAAGTGGTTATGTTATACAGTATGACAAATATTGCCATTATTAAATTTTTTTAAATAACACTAATAATTTTTAAATTATTATTGCCACACGTTTTTCTATTTGCATCACAGTAATGTGATTTTTAAAATTAGATTTTATTCATGAATTACAGTAAAAAAGAATTAGTCATGAAAATGATTCCATAATACAATGATTATTTTTGGTTAATCCAGTCTACAGTGAAGGCAATATAACAAATATTGCTATAATAAATTAATACATCATTAATTTAACATGATTACTGCCACACTTCAAGTGATATTGTTTTTCTGCATCACAGTAAAGACATTTTTTTTTTTTCTTGCATTACAGTAATAAACTGCAGACAAATCTTAATGATCCTACATCATCACGACGGATTCGGAGAAACTGACCCGCATGGGTTCATTTGTAATGATATACCTGCCACAAATAGTCATAAGAGTTTCATATTTTCCTTATGAAACGGCTGGATTGCGACTGCATATGTCCTGTCGCCCGCCGCACGTCTCTACACATTAAACCGCAGTCGAGTTCTGGCAATATGAAACATGAATCATGCATCGCTTAAGTTCCTGTTACACAGATGATCGCATTATGCTGCTATCACTGCATTACGCTAATGCTCGCTGCATCTTCTCTAAGACGGCCCAGGACGAGCCCATTAAAGACGGGCCGAGGTACAGTATAGAGAGACCCCGATTACAACACAACCTTTGGGAGCAAAGCTACAAATCTTGTATGCGTTAATGCATTAATTGATGTTAACTAATGGAACCTTGTTATAAAGTGTTACCATGTATCTTTAAAAGCATGCATTACAATGTAAATAATAATAATTCACATTTGCACTTATCATAATTAGATTTTGTATAATTCTGGGATTATTTGGTGTGAAAATTATCTCACAATGCCAACAATCTTAATGGTCCTAAAACAGGCTTAATTCAATAATAAATGACTTCTTTAGTATGATTTGAAAGTTAAATCTGTTGTCATGAGATTGACCCAGACTCTGCAGAAGAGGCTTAATTAAGAGCAGCTCGCGTCCTTTTGAAGTGTGACTGTGACTTCAGGAAAGCACTGGGACGGCCTAATCAATGAAAAGGGTCCACGTTCCCTCGAGGGGTCATTGATTAGTGGGTGGCCTTTCGCTAATGTAGGCTTTCTACCTCTGTGCGCATGGATAAAAACGACTAGCAACTAAACTTAGACCGGGTCACAAATCCCCGGACAGCGCAGGTCATTTTCAGCGAGGTTACTCATCAAGTGTCTTTTTTAATGACAAAACAATTACGCTGCGGTAGGCACACAGCTGGGTTTGAAGCCGGAATATGGGTCACTTTAATGGGTCAGTTTTTGACCACCCAGAGGTCAAAGGTCACTACGGTCTAAATGGCACAACAAGTGTTTTCACGACTGATAAAAGGGTCTGACAAAACCGGTCAAGAGACTAGATTTAACTATAACCAGATTTAACTTTAATACGATTTTTGAACTGGGAACAATGACCAGAATTTGTATTTCTGAAATATATATATATATATTATATCTCATGAAGTCATTTTTAGCAAGTAGTCAAATATATATAAGTAAAAAAATGCATATATATGGATATAATATATATTAAATCCATATATATATATATATGCATTTTCCCCTAAAAGGCTGACATTTTTAATATTATGTATATTATATATATACTATAATATGTGATTTATCTCATATAGACATATTTCAGTAACTGATATAATGTAAAATAACCAAACTGCTTAAACTACTTATAATTTTCCAATATACATAATTTTAACAAGATTTTTTTACATTTTCATGTGTTATATATATATATATATATATACAGTATCTGACAGAGGTGAGTACACCTTTTACATTTTTGTAAATATTATATTTTATCTAATACAATATTTACAAAAATGTGAGGGGTGTACTCACTTCTGTCAGATACTGTATATACAGTATATATACATATTTGTCTACTTGTCAAAAGGCTGAATATACGTTCAATATGATATATGCATATATTATATATAATATCTTATGAGACACATATCTCAGTAAAGAGCCACAGGAAAGCTATCATGAATATATACATAAAATAAAAACTACAAATATTGGGATACATGTGTTGTAGCTATGTTACTCAGCTCTACCCAAAGTAAAGTGCACCCAAGCCAATCACATGAGCATTAATTTCTCCAATTCTGTATTTCCCCGAGCTTCTGTTGCTAATCCATGTTCAGCTCCTGGGGATGAAGAAAGATCTGCTGACAGCTTATACAAACCTTCCCGACGACCCCAGCAGCTGATAACACACACACACACACGCACGTGCACATACTCACTCACTCACTCACTCACTCCTCACACACTCACTCACTCAACACACACACACACACACACACACACACACACACACACACACACACACACACACACACACACACACACACACACACACACACACACACACACACACACACACACACACACACACACACACACACACACACACACACACACACACACACACACACACACACACACACACACAACACACACACACACACACACACACACACACACACACACACACACACACACACACACACACACACACACACACTCACACACACACACACACACACACACACACACACACACACACACACACACACACACACACACACACACACACACACACACACACACACACACACACACACACACACACACACACACACACACACACACACACACACACACACACACACACACACACACACACACACACACACACACACACACACACACACACACACACACACACACACTCACACACACACACACACACACACACACACACACACACACACACACACACACACACACAACACACACACACACACACACACACACACACACACACACACACACACACACACACACACACACACACACACACACACATTAGGTCAAACTAGCAGTGTGTGCAGTGTAACCCAACAGCAGCACTAATGTATAGTTTCAAGCCTGCGTCCGTCTAATGGCTTCGCTCTTGTGCTGATCTAATGAGAGACGTGTTAAATTTGGCTCAGTGACAGAGCAAAACTCTCCCCCATTGAGCCGGGGCGCTCGGAGATCCCACTTTTGACCAAATTATGTCAAAATGAAACATTGCTTGTCATTGTTTTCATAATAGCAGAATAAAGTGGACATTTTGAAGTCAAGCTGGGTTATGAAAGAAACAACAGCATAGTCAAGTGTGCGTCCACACAGGGGACAAAAACTGTCTCGGATTGCTTCGATGAGAATAGATAGGCCACTTGTCTCAAATACATTATGAGTGGCAAAATAAACAATGACTGCAAGGTCAGCAGCGCTGCTACAGTCACACAGCGCTCAGCATTACGATCAGTGCTTCTCGAAACCAAGAGATCAAGACTAATTAAACAGGATTTAAAGGAACAGTTCAGCCAAAGATTACAATGTGCTAAAATGTCCTCACCTTCAGGACATCTAAGATCAGGATGAGTTAATTTCTTCGTCAGATTTAGAGAAATGTGTCTCTGCATCAGTGTCTCAGCAATGGATGCTCTGCAGTGAATGGGTGCCGTCAGAATGAGAGTCTGATAAAAACATCACAATAATCCACACCACTCCAGTCCATCAGTTATCGTCTGGAGAAGACATGTCTGGAACAAATCCATTGCTGAGAAACTAATGCAATACATTTCTCCAAATCTGACGAAGAAACAAACTCATCCTATTCTTGGATGGCTTGAATGAGTAAACTCTCAGCAAATGTTTCATAGTTGAGTGAAATATTTCTTTAAGCATTATGTTTTACTCTTATTAGCCGTTCGTGGTTTATCCAGTCCAGAGTCTGGATCAATTAAAACAGCAATAGTCTTTTTAATCACCGTGTCATCCTGTCAGCCACAGACAATAAGAACAGACTGAAGCAAGATCCCCAGAGATCATAAATCAGCATTTGACAATATGACAGATGACTCCCTGTTCATCATAATTAGGGTGATGTGGAATGAGCCATGATGCTTAACACAGCCTTTTGAATAAATGCAAATAACTAGTAAATCACTGAGAATGATCACATCAAGCATTGCTTTCTCTGTTTATCCACAGCTCACACACACACACACACACACACACACACACACACACACACACACACACACACACACACACACACACACACACACACACACACACATGTGCTCTGTAGACTTCAGCTCATAAATCATATTATACAAGGCACTTGTTTAAAATAAATACAAATACTTGAACGTTAATTGATATGTGTATGTAGCCTATAATACAAATTCAACATTATTTATTTATTTATTATCATTTTATTTATGATGGATGTTAGGATACAGCAGAGAACACCACAGAGAGCGTGTTATAACATCTAAATTGACTAGTTTTATTCCAAAAGTATATTTTTATATTAATATATTCAGTGAAATATATAATTTAATATATCAATTTACACAATTGAAATCATTTGAATATCTTTACAGCAACAGACATGCATTTATTTTAGATTATGTATAATAATACTTAATTTTAACCGAATTCAATTGAGCATTGATAATTATTAGCTTTGTAAATACCAATATTTCGTAATAATTGTTGGTGACGGTGTTGTCATGGCGCTGTTTTTGTTGAGGTTGTTCATAACAGCGTCTTACTTCGCAAAACCTTCGTTTTTACCAATAAGAATGCACGATTGTGTGTCTAACTCTTACTTTAGTCGAACTAAACATGTAAAAGAATGTCGTGTTAATTTGTTTACCTCATTTCTGATCTCATTTCAGCACCTTGGACAAGAGCGCGGAGATTTCGCGCGCCGGTGAAATAAGGCGCGTTTTCTTCTTCTTCTTCTTTTTTTTGCGCGCGCTGCTGCTGACCTTTAAAGACAGCAAGGAGCGAGTGTTTCTTCTTAGGTTAAAAAACCTACTAAAATGCGTTTTAAAAGTGTGATTATGTTTTAACTTGCCAGTGTCTTAAAATCAGCGCGCACAGGCGCGACACGCATAAAAAAAAGAAAAAAAAACACAGCGACACTCACACACCTGTTCATGTTCCTGTAAACCACACACACACACACACACACACACACACACACACACACACACACACACACACACACACACACACACACACACACACACACACACACACACACACACACACACACACACACACACACACACACACACACACACACACACACCACACACACACACACACACACACACACACACACACACACAACACACACACACACACACACACACACACACATCCACACACACACAAACACACACACTCTCTCTCTCTCACACACACACACACACACACACACACACACACACACACACACTCACACACACACACACACACACACACACACACACACACACACACACACACACACACACACACACACACAGCGTTCAGAGTAACAGAAATCGGATCTGATGTGATTGAACAAGCACGCTTGGCATGTATATTGTGTTAAAGTATAACGCCATTATCAACAATAAACATGTTTCTAATTTAATTGCATCATTAAGAACCAACAGCGTCACAAACAACCATCAAAATATGAACATTTCCCCAATTAATGCACTTATAAAACAGACAATCACATAAATAATTGGCATAAAACAAACCTGATTCCTTTTAAAACCTGATTTGAGGCGTTTTTAATTCGATTTTAGCTAAACAATCAAAGACTTTCACGAACAGATATATGATTTCGCAATCAACGTGTTGTCTGTAAAAGCAAAATCAGTCGCCAGATATAATATGCAAATAAAAGCAGCCCACTCACATGTGAAACTTCGCTTCTGCTCGGCTGTATATGTGTTCACACATCTCCTCTGATCAACAGAAAGAGCCACAGGAAAGCCATCATGAACATCCCAGGCAATCAAAACCAGTCGTGCATTTACTTCCAAGTTCAGTGTGAAGTGAGTCGAGCCTTAAATCATCCCCATCACAAACACACAGAGACTCCAGCACATGAACTTATGCTCTGTAGGAACGACTGAGACTGAACTGATCTGAGAGCAGCAGACACTGAGCCAGTGCTTCGATGTTCCTCCTCCTCCTGAACACCATCTGTCCAGCCTCCAGCCGCTTGTTTGGACCAAAAGTCAATTAAGACCATCATGTTTTTGTCATATGGGTTGCTTTAGGTTTTCTCCTCCCTTTAAATAACTGCACTGTGTTATTAAAAAATGAAATTGAATGCGTACATGACTTTTTTTTTAATAGATTGAGATGCACGCAAATGCTATTTTTATATCTATATGTGAGGTATAGCATACGTCATAAATTATATAGGCGATAATACAGTGCATTAAATGGTTTATATCACATATATTGACTGGAGAGAAAGATAATTAGTCGAATTATTAGAAATAAATATGACTATGAAGTTGTTCAACTAAGTGAATAATATGAAATATGAGTTCATAACTCCATCTGTTGGACAGAGAAAGTATAGCAGGGCAGACTATGGTTGTGTTTTCAGTATGCATGTTCTTTAATCCAAATATCATTGCGAGAGATGCATCATTATTTAGTTTTAAACTTACAATGAATAGTTTAAATAGAAATGTGTTGCTTGCATCTTATATTAATGAGTCTATACGCTTTATTGAATGTGTATGATATTGAAATTATTGAAAATAAGGGAGCAAACTAACTGGTTTTCTGTTGTTTTGAGAGCATACACACTTCTGAAGTGGCAATTAGGCCTATCTTTACACACACTGTTTAAAGCAAGGTGGCGTAAATGCATTTACACAAACAAATACAACAGTATACTTTGATACTAATGCCAAATTTACTCTGCCAAGGTCTACACTCAGTATATATTCATTTATTTCAAATAAGGGGTCCAAACACACTGGGTTCCCATCGTTTATGATACAAATGACACGAATTATTTTAAGGTAAGTGGTTGCAAACTATTTATTTTAGCTATTAATAATTATTTATTTTTTTTTAATTTAGTCAACGTAATTTGTTTATTTAAATATAGGTGAAATAAATTAATTAATCAGACAATAAAAAAAAATTATTATGAAAACCCAACAACGTTACAACAGCAGTTTTAAAGATGTTTTTATTGTTTGATTAAACTCAAAAGAGAATATAGCAAAACATAACTTAATTAATATGTGTTCCCTGCTAGCTAAATTTGACAAAAATAGCTCTAAACCTCTATTTTCTTTATTCAGAGTTGAAATTGAAACATTTCTTAAGTTTATAAACATTTATAAAGCGTGTTTTTTTGTTGCATTTTTTAAACACATGCGCGTGAACGGTCATCAAGTTTGTAGCCAATGTTTATATATATATACATTAATAAAATTACATGCAAATACTATATTATGAATCTAGTCTAATGCTATGAATATGTACGAGTTCTGACATTTATTTCTGGTTATTTATTAATTAATTCTGCTCCCGCCTCGAGCGCGCGCCGGCTGGCGGCTCTTCTTGGCCTGCCGGAAGTGACGTCACGGCGTCAACATGTAAGATGGCGACGCTTCACAGACAGAATGCAGCGGCGCGCAGGAAAGTTCAGGTGAATGTTTGACGCTTGCGAGGGCGCTTGTGATGTGCGTGCGCTATTTGTGTGATAATAGTGGCCTTCAGACTCGTTGATCGGTGTGTGACGGCTGTTTTAATCGCGGATGTGAGCGTTTGTGTGGCGCACAGGGAGGTGGAGGCCAGGCTGTGTCCCAAAATCTAGTGTGCTGCCTAACTTACTAGATTGCTGTTTTGGGGCGTCATAGTCGAGTCAGGTGTCTACTGAGTCTGTATAGACTGCTTACTGCAGCTCACTGTGATATAAACAGGCTGTGTCGAGGTTTAGATGATCATTATGGGCTGCAGAGTGAAAGATGAACCGGTTTTGCTCACAGATGTTGGATTTTAATGTCATCTCTTATCTTTGGTCGATGTCATGATAATCATCCATCTTTACATACATGCACAAAGCATGCTGAACAGATATGGTCATGTGGTCAGTTAGCATGTATAATGAATATAGAAATATCTAAACACATGAGCGGATAGATTTTGAACTTATAAATATGAGCACAATGCAAACTAATCTATGTATATTGGTATATGAGCTCTAATAAACCCTAACTGTACTGTAAATACCTGCATACTGTACACAGTATGCATATTTTATCATGAAGGTGTGTTTATGCTTTGCAAACAACACATTTGGTTTTGTGTGATGTATTGAACATTGTTATTGTGAGGTTCTGCTTTAAATATGCTTCCAAACTATCTATAAAGGTGTGTTTCTAGCATACTTAAAAAAAGTACAAATAAAAACCTTGAGAATGATTTGTCTTTTAAGTAACCTATTATTTAGAATGGGATGAAAATCATAAATATATTCCATTGTTTTTAAGTAAACGTGTTTGAATTAATAGTTGTCACGAAATCATATTTATGCCTGTATTAATTCCAGTTAATTCAATGCACAATTTGGCCTATATGTCTTTTTGACACAAAAAGTTGCTAAAAATAAAATGTATGCTTTTTGTGCTATTCCGGAACTGATAGTCTGTATTTTATTAATATTTAATATATTTCATGAAAATGAGTCCAGTAAAAGTTTCAAAGTGTTTACATGACTTTTACTATGTTGTATTTTTTAGAGACTATATAAATAACAATAATTATTAATCGGTTCCTTCCTTTGGTTTAAGTCTGATTCATAGTTAGAGGTCAACCGATATTTGATTTAGCAGATAATTATAACTGAGGTGTAAAATAAAAGTACATTTTAATTCAAATTATTTGGAAATTAAAATAAAACTGAACAGTATTATGAACCAAAGCTTTAAACAAAAAACAATTAGTGCTGTTTTTTTTTTGCAAAATCAAAATTAATAATGGGTTAACATTCAGAATGTTTTTCTTTTTTAATATTTTAATAAAACAATAGCTGTGCTTCATCACACACTGACAGTTTTCTATTTTATTTCTCTGTTTCATATGAAAAGAGAGACGAAAAAAGGAAATAAAATCAAGTATCAACGCAAGTATTTTAAATGTAATTTCATATTTATTTAGGCTGCGTTATACATTATATTTTGCCTCATTAATATCTGTTGTGCATAACTACTATAAAGTGTATTATGTAAGAAAATAAAAGTTTTTTGGAAATCTGTATAATTGTCCGTTGTCTTACGAAGCAAGTGATCTGACAAATTAAAGCAAAAAACTGGGGCATATTTTTATATTTAAAAGGTTGATATTATAGTAATTCTAGATCTGTTTAACAACACCACTTATGTTTATAGCAATAGCCCCTTTTAATGCCTTACAATTAGATCTCACTGAATCTGCACAAATCATAAGTCACATCTAAAATGGCAACATCTGCTTTTTCTGTCTAGTTCTGTGCCGATTAATCGATAGACCTGTAATTCTGAGCATGCATGTGTTGCAGGTGTCATACGTGATCAGAGACGAGGTGGAGAAATATAATCGTAATGGAGTCAACGCACTACAGCTGTCAGATCCAGCAGTCTTAATCGTCAGCGTCTTCTAACCCGAACTAAACAAAACTAACCGTCAGTCTATAAACGTCAGACTAACCCGTCATCACTAAACCAAAACAAGGTAACCCGTCAGTCTCTAAACCTGTGCATGTGTCTCTAAAGCATGTGACTCAGAACTAAACCCGTCAGTCACTCTCTAAACCTGTGCAATGTCAGAACTAAACCAAAACCCGTCTACCCGTCAGTCACTAAACCTACTAACTGACCAAAACTAACCCGTCAGTCTCTAACCTGTGCATGTGATGTCAGAACTAAACCAAAACTAAACCCGTCAGTCTCTAACCTAAACCATGTGATGTCACATGTGATAAACAAAACTAACCCGTCAGTCTCTAAACCTGTGCATGTGATGTCAGAACTAAACCAAAACTAACCCGTCAGCCCAAACTAACCCTCTAAACCTGTGCATGTGGTGTCAGAACTAAACCAAAACTAACCATCAGTCAGTCTCTAAACCTGTGCATGTGGTGTCAGAACTAAACCAAAACTAACCCGTCTAACCTGTCTCTAAACGTCAGGTGCATGTGTGGTGTCAGAACTAAACAAACTAACCCGCCAGTCTGTAAACCTGTGCATGTGATGTCAGAACTAAACCTAAACTAACTGTGCATGTGGTGTCAGAACTCAGTCTCTAAACCTGTGCATGTGATGTCAGAACTAAACCAAAACTAACCCCGCATGTGGTGTCAGAACTAAACCAAAACTAACCTGTCAGTCTCTAAACCCGTCAGTCTCTAAACCGGTGCATGTGGTGTCAGAACTAAACCAAAACTAACCCGTCAGTCTGTAAACCTGTGCTGTGCATGTGAACTAAACCAAAACTAACCCGTCAGTCTCTAAACCTGTGCATGTGATGTCAGAACTAAACCAAAACTAACCCGTCAGTCTCTAAACCTGTGCATGTGATGTCAGAACTAAACCAAAACTAACCCGTCAGTCTCTAAACCTGTGCATGTGATGTCAGAACTAAACCAAAACTAACCCGTCAGTCTCTAAACCTGTGCATGTGATGTCAGAACATTTCCTTGGCCCTTTGAAATGACATCCCTGCTCGTGTGTGTGCGTGGTGTGTGCGTGCGTGCGTGTGTGCGTGTGTGCTGTGTGTGTTTGTGTGCGTGTGTGTGTGTGTGTGTGCGCGCAGCAGGATCCATACATTGCATCGATGGAGCATCACACAGACTGGGTCAATGACATCGTCCTCTGCTGCAACGGCAAAACACGTGAGTGCTTGACGTGTGCAGTGCAGTTCTAGTGTTGCTGTATGAATGCAGTACAGATAGATATGTTTGTGTGCAGTGATATCAGCTTCATCAGACACGACGGTGAAGGTCTGGAACGCACACAAGGGCTTCTGCATGTCAACACTGCGAACGCACAAGGTACAGTCATGGTTTCAATCAGCCTGATGACACAATGTTACGTGCACATCCAAACAAATCAGGTGCATGACCAAACACATCCAAGAAAGCCTTCAGAAAACATAATAGACAAACAATGTGTGGCCCATATGTGTTTTTAATTTAATCCAAAGAGTTTCTAATAGGAATCTAGCAGTTAAACTAATGTTTTAATGCTTTTCTATATTAAAGTGTGCATTACGTGTGTTTAAATTTTTTATAGTTTCTTGTGTTTTCTTATTTTGTGGTATTTTTGTAGGACTATGTTAAAGCATTGGCCTATGCTAAAGACAAAGAGCTGGTGGCTTCTGCAGGACTGGACAGACAGATCTTTCTCTGGGATGTGAACACACTGACGGCGTTGACCGCGCCAATCCAATAACACCGTTACCAGTGAGTTTGATCAAGCGGCAACCTCCCGCTCTCTCTCGTGAAGCCAACACGGACGTAACTTAAACTGTAATTCATCGACTGGCTGCTAGAGGCGGGCTGCAAAAGAGAGTCAATCCCATAGACCCCCCCCCCCATGTTAAAATGCCCAACTTTACAGCAGAAAAAAGTGTTTATAGTCTGGTACAAAAGTGGTTTTGGTCTATATAGCTAATTTTGCCCTTCATGACTACTGTGAGGGGAGTGAGTTTTTTTTATAACTTATCCGTTTAAATTATATTAAACCTTAAAGTTCTGCATAATTAAGGGCGTGGCCACTTGAGTGACAGGTGGATTGCCGCTGCTGTCACCACCGTCGCGCTTGGTGGGCGTGGTTTCAGAAACCAGCTCCACCCACATCCCGCCTTTATGCCCACTTTCTATTATCCGGGAGTGACGCGCTGCCAAGATGGCGACGGCCGGCTCCGCCCACTTTGAGCTTCAAAAATCCTCTTCAGAAACCTACGGGTGACGTCACAGACACTACGTCCATGTTTTCTACAGTCTATGGTTTTGATGTTCGTTTTATATATTTTTAACAATATTTTTTTTCCCAGATTATTGTTTAAAAATCTAATATGAAGAACACATTAATTTTTATTTAACATTTTGACATGAGCAACCAAACAGTAGTTTAGTAGACCCAAGTTCAGTATTAAAGAATCATCCTAGCCTTAAGTTCATGTAAAGGATCAATGGAGTGTGTAAATCATATTTTATTTGTTGTACAGCGTCTTCTCTCAGCGGAAACAAGGACTCCATCTACAGTCTGGCCATGAATCAAATGGGGACAGTTATAGTGTCAGGATCCACTGAAAAGGTTTCAATCCTTCGATCTTTCATCAAAATACATTTAATTTGATATAGCATGATATATGGTGGAAAATGCATGGCAGAAACTGGGACTTAACTGGATTGTGGATATTTAATTTAATGCAGATCATGTAAAATGACACCAGGGACACATTAAGAGAGGAAATGAAGTTAATGTTCATTACATGTTGATGATGTTGTATAGAGTTATGCACCTGGGCTGTGCAGATACAATAACATCAATATATTATGTTCTCATTTTCTCACAATTTTACCTGCATTCTTCAGGTCTTAATATTGATATGTTATTCATACGAATGCCTGATGCTCTGACTCTCTTTCTGATGCCGGTAGGTTCAGATTGTCTTTGTTTTGTTGATTTGTTTGTCAGGTTCTGAGAGTGTGGGACCCACGAACCTGTGCCAAACTCATGAAACTGAAAGGACACACGGACAACGTCAAATCCCTGCTGCTCAACAGAGACGGGACTCAGGTCGGTCAGTCTGTCCATCTTCAAACCAGAAACATGAACACGTTATGTCAGTCAAACCCCTTCGAGTCCTCTGAGATTTTAAGTTTACGTTACAATCATATTCAAAAACATGTTTAAAAAACAACTCATTTACATGTTCATATTTTTAGTGGCTGTTTTGTGTGTGTGTGTGTGTGTGCGTGCGTGCGTTCGTTCGTGTGTGTGTGCATGTGTGCGTGTGTGTGCGTGCGTTCGTTCGTGTGTGTGCGTGCGTATGTTTGCGTGCGTGTGTGTGTGCATGCATGCGTGCGTGCGTGTGTGTGTATGTGTATATATTTATATGTTTAATTCTTATTAAATGTTTAAATATAATATAAAAAAAAATTATTTAATAAATATTTTAATTTGATATTCAGATTTAATTAATTATACGTTTTTAATTTACTTAATTAATAGGCTTTCATAAATTAGAAAAGTTGTTTTTGTTTGTAATAATTTTAATTAGCAACTTTGAATTAATGAATTAATTTCAATGACAATTACCACAATGCACTTACTCATTAATGCATATAATGCACATATATTACATAATGTGATTGCCTGTTTATCGTGACGTTTTATTAAACATAACATTTAAATTACTGATATAGAAGTTAATATGCATGCTCTATGCATTAGAATATTTTCATGTTAGTTTTTACCTTTATAATTCCCGATTTGTTCTTCACGTTTGAAGTAGGATCAAATCCATGTAATTTAGGACTGAATCCTATCGTGTGTGTTTCAGGCGTCTAATTCCTCAAACTGTGCATCAAGTTTTGAAGAGCATACAGCAGTCTTATTCTTGTTTTACTGTCGACTGTAGAAGGTTTTAAACGCCTCTGAGCTCTGAGCGGCTCTCTGAGAGTCCACGTTTCTTTCCGTCAGTGTCTTTCAGGGAGTTCAGACGGGACGATCCGGCTCTGGTCTCTGGGTCAGCAGAGGTGTATCGCCACGTACCGCGTTCACGACGAGGGCGTCTGGGCGCTGCAGGTCAACGAGGCCTTTACGCACGTGTACTCCGGAGGCCGCGACCGGAAGATATACTGTACAGACCTGCGCAGTCCTGACATCCGTGTGCTGATCTGTGAGGAGAAAGCGCCCGTGCTGAAGGTGCGACAGTGACGTACACTTTCACAACCGTTTCTTAACTTAGGAAGAGACCCTCTGTTTAGTTTACGTTTCTGTTGGGCTTGCACTTATTTTCTAGTGTAGCTCTATTGAAATGAGGGGAGATGTGGTGTGTACAATACATATATTCAAATTAAATATTAAATAAATATCTAAAGTTATATGTATATATGTATGTGTGTGGGTATGTATGTATGTGTATATATATATGTGTGTGTATGCGTATATATGTATGTATTTATACATGTGTATGTATGTGTGTGTGTGTGTGTATATATATATATATTAATTATATTATTTTTTTTTTTTTATTTTTTAAATATATAACAGCAATATAAAAATACTAAGAAATTTCTAAATTGTATTTATATATATAATATATATAATATATATATATATATACACACACACACACACATAAAATACATATTAAATGAATATTTAATTTGAATTAAATACATTTCTACAAATTTTTTTTATATATTAAATAAATATCATATTTGATCACATTAAATAAAAATATATTTGAATTAAATCTGAAATAAATATATATCCAATTAAGAAGAATGCATATAAATATATATACATAAGCTAAAAGAAAAATATATTTAAATGAAATATTAAATAAATGTATAAAATAAGAATATATATACACCTTTTCGAATAATTCCCAGCGATTTTTTTTTTGGTATTACTTTTGCTTGAAATGCCCATCCCTAATACATGTGTGTGTGTGTGTGTGTGTGTGTGTGTGTGTATATATATAAAAACACATTCCCGTAGACTTTAACTCAAGAGTGCACGTTTCTGCGTCCCCACAGCAGCTGAGCAGAGAGAGATAGGTAATGGAAGTACGAGAAAGTTACTGAGGTGTGAACGTGTGCGCTCCTGTCTTTCAGATGGAGCTGGACCGCTCCGCTGACCCACATTCGGCCATCTGGGTCTCCACCACAAAGTCCACGGTTAATAAGTGGGTAAGTGCAGCTGGTGTCGGAAACAGCACCTGCTCCAGCCGGCGTGCCGTTACACACACATCCTACCGTCCAGCTTTAAATAACCTGCAGCGTGCTCGTTTACTCGTGAGGGTCATTAATTAGTGTCGCGGGACGGGCGCAGTGCTACTGTCTTTAGGTAACGGTTGAATTCGTTGTGTTGCATGCTATAGGTCGCATCTTAAAATTAATCTGTTGCTTATGCAATCCTCACTTTATCTGTCACAGTTGCATTCACTGGATAATTATTATTCTTAGATATGATGCATTAATACTAATTTGATCCTGTCAGAGTTTGACGGAGAAGCCTGTAATTTAAACAAGCAGCAATGTGTTTTTTTTTTACACCATATCTTAATATTAATCTTTAATTGCAAGGCTTTTTTTAACTACTAAAGATAATTCATCAGAAGCAGTGGATTTCTCTTTTTCATGTTAATGTTAGTTATTAAAAAATTGTCAATCCTACAAGGAGACAAAAATTGAGTCTGACAGTCCTAAATGTTTTACAGAAAAATATCTCTTATCATCTATTTCTATGTTAGAAATCTTTATACATTTTTGAATATGAGGTAAAATAGGATTATGCTCTCATGAAACTGGATGCAAGTGAAAATATTAATAAAAAGCCAAATTATGCATCCTTCTGCATTTCTGCTGCTTTTTTAGTTACATTCTCTATAGTCTAAAACCATTAAAAAAGTGAATAATAACTTTAAATAACATGAATTTTTTTAATAAATTCAAACAATTTTATAATAAAATACATATGAATTATTATTAGAAAACTATAGTCATACTGAAAAACATTTAAATGTTTATGAAAGTTGTATGCATTTGTCATATATATATATATATATTTATATAATATATATATATAAATAAACAAAACAAATAATAAAAAACTAGAAATTATTAAAAACTATAGTCATACAAAAAACTATGACTATATATATATATATATATATATATATATATATATATATATATATAAACAAAATATACCAAAACTAACAACAAAACTATAATACTGTTTCAGTAATACTAGAATAACTCTGGTCCATAATGAAATGTCTCTGTTTATAAACAGTGATAAATGTCTGTTCTCTTGATGTTGGGCAGTGTTTTGAATATTGTCTCAGTCTCTGAAGGGGATCCATAATTTGCGAGCGTCTGGTGATTATGACAATGACTGCAGCGCTCCGCTGACGCCGCTGTGCACGCAGCCAGAGCAGGTGGTCAAAGGTACGACCGAGTCAGTGTTTTACAGGAGTGCTTCGTCATTACAATCCCCATCAAACACCATCATTACAATCTCCATCAAACACCATCTTTACAATCCCCATCAAACACCATCATTACAATCCCCATCAAACGCCATCTTTACAATCCCCATCAAACACCATCTTTACAATCTCCATCAAACACCATCTTTACAATCTCCATCAAACACCATCTTTACAATCCCCATCAAACACCATCTTTACAATCTCCATCAAACACCATCTTTACAATCTCCATCAAACACCATCTTTACAATCTCCATCAAACACCATCATTACAATCTCCATCAAACACCATCATTACAATCTCCATCAAACACCATCATTACAATCTCCATCAAACACCATCTTTACAATCTCCATCAAACACCATCATTACAATCTCCATCAAACACCATCATTACAATCCCCATCAAACGCCATCTTTACAATCTCCATCAAACGCCATCTTTAAAATCTCCATCAAACACCATCATTACAATCTCCATCAAACACCATCTTTAAAATCTCATCAAACACCATCTTTACAATCTCCATCAAACACCATCTTACAATCTCCATCAAACACCATCTTTTACAATCTCCATCAAACACCATCTTTACAATCTCCATCAAACACCATCTTTACAATCTCCATCAAACACCATCTTTACAATCTCCATCAAACACCATCATTACAATCTCCATCAAACACCATCATTACAATCTCCATCAAACACCATCTTACAATCTCCATCAAACACCATCTTTACAATCTCCATCAAACACCATCATTACAATCTCCATCAAACACCATCTTTACAATCTCCATCAAACACCATCATTACAATCTCCATCAAACACCATCTTTACAATCTCCATCAAACACCATCTTTACAATCTCCATCAAACACCATCTTTACAATCTCCATCAAACACCATCTTTACAATCTCCATCAAACACCATCTTTACAATCTCCATCAAACACCATCTTTAGCATGAGATTGGATTTTTTATCATATTAAAGTTATTGTTATTTTTTTATTTTTTTCATAATTATTATTTTGTATATTTTTGTTTTAATTTATATTGTTATTGTATGTTTTTATAGTTTATAATTATTGTGTATATAATAATAATTATTATTAATAATTACACACATTATATACATATATATTTATATATATATGTGTTGTATTAAATATATATCTTTTTTGTTTATTTTACTTGATTAATATTTATATTTTATATTTTTTTTATTATATGTTTTTATTAGGATTATAATACGTGTATATTATTATTATTATTATTATTAATTACACACACACACATTATATATATATATATATATATATGTTGTATTATATTATATATATATTTAAAATTTTACTTGATAATATTTTATATTTTTTAATTTTTTTTATGTTTTTATAAGGATTATAATAAGTGTGTATATTATTATTATTAATTGCACACACATTACTATTTTATATATATAATTATGTTGTATATATATATATATTTAAAATTTTTACTTGATAATATTTATATTTTATATTTTTTTATTATGTTTTAAGGATTATTATAAGTGTTATATTATTATTATTATTAATTATAGTACACACATTATATATAATATATATAAATATATATGTTATTATATTCACAATACATAATACATAATCTCACACACACACACACACACACACACACATAATTACACTCGTTGATTTGTTTGTTTCTAATGTTACATAATATAGTTTGAATGTTTTAGTTTGAATTATACTAGTTAATGTCTTGTCTTGACCTCTAGGTGGCGCCAGTATAATTCAGTGCCACATTCTGAACGACAAACGCCACATTCTGACCAAAGACACCAACAATAACGTGGCGTACTGGGATGTGCTGAAGGTAACGTTTCCGTCCGAGTCTCTGTGCACGTGATCGATCTGAGCGCCAGCTGTCGTGTGATGGGTTCGGTGTCTGACTCTGTGTGGCAGGCCTGTAAAGTCGAAGACCTGGGCAAGATGGAGTTTGATGAAGAGATCAAGAAAAGGTTCAAGATGGTTTACGTGCCGAACTGGTTTTCGGTGGATCTGAAGACAGGGGTGCGTCACGACAGGACGGTGTTTAAGCTCCTCCCCAGTGAAGGTTTGATTAATCGTTCTGCTTGTGATTAACAGATGCTGACGATAACGCTGGACGAGAGCGACTGCTTTGCGGCCTGGGTTTCTGCTAAAGACGCTGGGTTCACCAGCCCGGACGGATCCGACCCTAAACGTGAGCCGAGCCTCCAGCGGTGTCTGATGATGGTGACCGGCTGTAGATGATCTGGATGAGTTATGAATGTGTTTGTGATATCTGCAGTGAATCTGGGCGGGCTGCTGCTGCAGGCTCTGCTGGAGTATTGGCCTCGCACTCACATCAACCCCATGGACGAGGAGACCGAGCTCAGTCACGGCAGCGGTGAAAACTCACTCCTCCCTTCACTACCGGATCTTACAATCCTTTCTCTTTTCAATACACTCAGCTTGCCATAGCCATAGATCAGCGGTTCTCAATTCCAGTCCTCGCGCCCCCCCGCTCTGCATATTTTGCATGTCTCTCTTTGTTAACACACCTGATTCAGATAATCAGCTTGTTAGAAGTGCGCTCCATGCATGAACTGTGTTCCGATTGACATGCTCCCTACACAGGGTCCATTGCTCCCTACACAGGGCCCATTGCTCCCTACACAGGGCCCATTGCTCCCTACACAGTGTCCATTACTCCCTACACAGTGTCCATTACTCCCTACACAGTGTCCATTGCTCCCTACACAGTGTCCATTGCTCCCTACACAGGGTCCATTGCTCCCTACACAGGGTCCATTGCTCCCTACTCCCTGAGCAGGGAAATCCACTGAAGTTTACTTTATTTCGGAACATTCATTCATGGTTTCAACGTCTTCATGCACGGACGAGTGTGGCATCATATACCTCTGTAAATATATACAATTTTAATTCACGTCTTGCACACTTCAATGCACTTTGAATGGAATATATACGTTCGCTTCGAACTGGAATCATGGCGGAATATCCTGTGATGTCCACTTCGCAGGGCACTTACGTTCGAATAGAACAAACATCTGAAGCGATAAGAGTAACATACGAAATATGCAGAGCGGGGGGGGCGCGAGGACTGGAATTGAGAACCGCTGCCATAGATGCTGGTATGGCATTTCAAAATTAACTAAATATGATCAAATAAATCATATAAATATCAACACTTATAATTACAGTATTAGTATTATTGTTATTATTACCATTGTATAATCACAAAATTCATAATGTATTCATATTATATAATGCCGTATGTAATAATATTACTATTATATAGTCATTTCTAAACCTAGATATCTTATTTTTACAATATAAATGAGTTATAATTAGTGTAGAACTTACAGTAACACATTTATATACAATGATACATTTAAAATTAATAATAGTTAATAATTATAATCTTGCATATTGTATTTTTGTAATATAAAAGTTATAATAATAATAAGAGGACCTATGTAACTTAACACACGCACAAATTTTTTATATTTACATTTATTATACATATTTTTATAAGCTAGATAATAATAGTATCCATATAACATATATGATTACATTATTTAAATGTAATAATAAATATGTAAAATATTTCTTACATATTTTTTTATTACTAAATAATAATAATAGTAACCATATAACATATATGATTACATTAAATTAAACATATATGTAAATGATGTAATAATAAATATGTAAAATATTTCTTACATTTTAGTTTATTACTAAATAATAATAATAGTATCCATATAACATATATGATTACATTAAATTAAACATATATGTAAATGATGTAATAACAAATATGTTAAATATTTCTTACATATTTTTGTTTATTACTAAATAATAATAATAAGTAGTATCCATATAACATATATGATTACATTAAATTAAAGAAATATGTAAATGTAATAATAAATATGTAAAATATTTCTTACATATTTTTGTTACTAAATATAATAATAATAGTATCCATATAACATATATGATTAAATTAAACATGTAAATGTAATAAATATGTAAAATATTTCTTACATATTTTTGTTTATTACTAAATAATAATAATAGTATCCATATAACATATATGATTACATTAAATTAAACATATATGTAAATGTAATAATAAATATGTAAAATATTTCTTACATATTTTTGTTTATTACTAAATAATAATAATGTACAGTTATTAATTACTTGTTTCATAACTCATTTAACTATCAATAATGTGACATTTCAGAGTGAAACAGAATATTCAGCAGGAAATAATGCTTGATTTTCCGTGTTTATGTTTCTTCATAATTCCATTCAAATAAATCTTTATTTTGAATCAGTATTTTCTGAAGCGCTGCTGATTTCTCCGATGATCCTGACGCCGTATGTTGTGTGTTGTCTCAGTGAACGGTGAACACGAGAGCCGGATACAGAAAGGGAACGGATATTTCCAGGTGCCGCCGCACACTCCGGTGATTTTCGGTGAAGCGGGAGGAAGGACGTTATTCAGGTGTGTGTCTCGTGTTTGATCGGCTCTGTAGAGGCTGGTGTTCGCTGATCGAATGACGTCACGGCGTTGTGTCTTTGCTCAGGCTGCTGTGTCGAGACTCCGGTGGAGAAACGGAGTCCATGTTACTCAACGAGACGGTCCCGCAGTGGGTCATCGACATCACAGTGGACGTAAGTGTCCGGAAAGTCCTCTTCAAAGGGATTCACGCGTGGTATTTCTGTCATATTAGTGCGTTTTTCTTTCTCCTACAGAAAAACATGCCCAAATTCAACAAAATCCCGTTCTACCTCCAGCCCCATTCGTCCTCCGGAGCAAAAACATTAAAGAAGTACGTGTGACGGGGTGTTTCAGTCCCAAGCTTCTTAGACCGAGACTGTAGGATGCAACAGTTGGTTCTTGGTGTAAAAATCCCTTTTTAAGATTTGTAACAATAGTTTAAAGATAGACCTACAGGTTTAACCTGGTTTAAAGGCACAGTTCACCCAAAAAATTTAATTGTCATTATTTATTCCCCCTCAAGTTGTTCCAAACCTGTGAGTTTCTATCTTCTGTTGAAGACACTTTAAAATATATATATATATATATGTATTGAAGAATGTTGGGAACTGAACAGTGGCTGGTACCCATTGACTTCCATAGTAGTAAAAATTAAAAACCACTATGGAAGTCAATGGGTACCATCAACTGTTCGGTTCCCAACATTCTTCAAAACATCTTCGAACTATCTTATTTTGAAGAATGTTGGGAACCAAACAGTTGACGGTAGCCATTGACTTCCATAGTAGTAAAAAAATATATATATATATGGAAGTCAATGGGTACCAGCAACTGTTTGGTTCCCAACATTATTCAAAATAAGATTATTTTTAAATATATATTTTGAAGAATTTTGAGAGCTGAACAGTTGACGGTAGCCAATGACTTCCATATTAGGAAAAAAAAATACTATGGAAGTCAATGGCTGCCGGCAATTGTTTGGTTCTCAACATTCTTCAAAACATCTTTGAAATATCTTATTTTGAAGAATGTTGGGAACCAAACAGTTGATGGTAGCCATTGACTTCCATAGTTGTAAAAATGTAAAAAAAAACACTATGCAAGTCAATGGGTACCAGCAACTGTTTGGTTCCCAACATTATTTTTAAAGATGATTTTTTTGAAGAATGTTGGGAACCAAACAGCTAACGGTAGCCATTGACTTCCATTGGCAGGGGGAAAAATACTATGCAAGTCAATGGGTACCAGCAACTGTTTGGTTCCCAACATTATTTTTAAAGATGATTTTTTTGAAGAATGTTGGGAACCAAACAGCTAACGGTAGCCATTGACTTCCATTGGCAGGGGAAAAAATACTATGGAAGTCAATGTCTACTGGGCAACTGTTTGGTTTCTACTATTCTTCAAAGTAAGATATTTTTAAGTATGTTAGGAACCAAATAGGTGCCTGTAGCCATTGACTTTCTTAGTAGGAAAGAAAATACTATGGAAGTCAATGGGTACCGTCCATTGTATGGTTTCGAACATTCTTCAAAATAAGTTATTTCATGTTCAACAGAAGATAAAAACTCAATGTGTCGAAATGTCTCTTTAAAACTCTTCATTGAAGTTTTTATAAATAAATGGCACTGAAAAAGTGGCACGATTGTTAATTTTTATCATCTGTTGCACAACCAGTAATATCAACTCATCCCAGAACACACTTATTGGAAGCCGTTGCACATCGACATGCATGGAAATGAGCAGTCGTGTGTTTGTGTTCGTAGGGATCGTCTGTCGGCCAGTGACATGTTACAGGTGAGGAAGGTGATGGAGCACGTGTATGAGAAGATCATAAACCTGGACAGCGAGTCTCAGACGGGCGGTTCGGCCGCAGAGAAACCCATCGAACCGAAGGAGGAGGAGGACATGGCAGTGCTAGCGGAGGAGAAGATCGAGCTGCTCTGTCAAGACCAGGTATTTCATTAGACGACAGAAACACAGCGCTGTTATTTCGCTCATTTTGATACTGTACCTGTCCTTTTTGTTGGTGACACTTCACAATAAGGTTTCATTTGATGTAATTACTACATTACAGCACTAACAATGGCCAGAACTTCTACAGCATTTATTATCTTTAATATAAAAACAATATCTTTACAATAGAGTTGCATGTACAAAATATCATAGTACTGTAAAATTACAATAGACTGTATAATGGTTCAATTTATGATGCTTTCATAAATATAAAAAAGCAAGATCACCTACGACACATTCTTTATTCATAATTTTGTTGATGTAAAATATAAAAAATATTGAAGTTTATGCAAAAATGTACATCGCTCCGACCTAAGTGATTTGTGCTGTGATGAAAATCCAATTATGCTATTTATTTTTTACTAAGTTGTTTTCTACGCAATATCGTGTTCATAATCGCAGACGATATAATCGCACGATTATTAAATCAAAGAAATCGTTCTGCGATAGTGACAGCTATCTTCTCAGTGAACTACGGCTCTGTGTATTAACAAATGCTGCTCCATTTAAAAATAATACCACATTTAATAACATGTTTTTACTCCAAACTCACTTCATTACGTCAGTCGAGTGTTTGAAAAATCCTTCTGTGAGATGACGTGGCTTCGTACACAGAATAAGGCCTACGCAACAGATCTCATGGTATTCTAAGCAGTGATAAAGGCTATGTCGATTAGCATTGAATTATTATATACTAATTAATAATAATAAGAACTCAGATAAACCATATATTGCCGTAGTCGTGTGTTTATTAGTCATGTTGAATCAATGAAAGCAGTTAAATCTGTTTATTCATCTGCGGGGCATATTTGGAGTTTGAGCACGAGAGCGCCCTCTGTCCTTCGGATGGAGATTTACATTATTTATGGGTATTTTGGGCTCAGAAACTGAGGTGCATGAGCTCAGATCAATGAAGCCTACGATCATTTTTGAAGTGTAATAAAATAATCCTATGTGGGTAAAAATGACAAGAACACAAGATGAGGATTAAACACTTCCCAACTCATAAAATATGACCTTCCCATGATGACTTGACCTGTCTTCTTCCTGTATATGAACTTAATCACACATGATGCGAATCTAAAGAAATGTGGTCTTTGTGACGTGATGTTGCATTGCTTTCCAAAGGTTCTGGATCCCAACATGGATCTGCGGACGGTGAAGCACTTCATCTGGAAGAGCGGCGGCGACCTGACGCTCCACTACCGGCAGAAATCCACGTGAGGTGCCGCCCCGTCTGAGGAAACTCCATTCATAACACTTCACATTCAAAGCACACGCTCCCCTGCGCTTCCCGGTTCTGTCTGACGTCTTCATCATCTTCCTCATCTTCCTCGGCTCACGCATGATTATCCCAGAGTAAACCGGAAGGAGAATCGCTGGAAAACACGCTGACGAATGGAAAAAAGACGTGACAGAAGATTTGCCACCTGTATGGTTTTTATTATTTTTTCTTGGCATGAATTCTCTTTTGATGGATGCCATATTATGTGTCTTTTGTTTTACCGCCACTTCCTCCTCTTCTCATTTAACATTCCAGTGATGCGTTTGTTTGACATTGACGTCATCAAAGCCGATGAACTGGTTTTAAACAATCGAGAATCTTTCAGAAGCGCCGCGTAGATGGAACGAACATCTGAGAAAATTCCAAGAACTCCATTTCCCATGATGCATCTCTCTCTCTCTCTCTCTCTCTCTCTCTCTCTCTCAGTGACGTGCTGTAATCATCAGTGCATCCGTTTTGTACATATATTGTAATTATTTTGTAGTCAACTTGAACTTGAGTTGGAGATTAGGAGGTTTTTATTTACGTTTCTTCTAAAGAAAATGTAGGGCATCTTCAAAAAGGTGCTTTTTCATGTAAAATACGATGTCTGAAAAGTAGAGAGCGGAAATACTCGAAGCGTTATAAGCAGACATAGAAACAAATGTTTTATTTTTAAAGGAATGGTTCACCCAAAAAATGTTAAGTGCTGAAATGTGCTCACGCTCAGGCCATTCAAGATGTAGATGATTTGTTTCTTCGTCAGATTTAAAGAAATGCAGCATTGCATCAGTGTCTCAGCAATAGATGCTCTGCAGTGAATGGGTGCCGTCAGAATGAGAGTCTAAACAGCTGATTAAAAACATCACAATAATCCACACCACTCCAGTCCATCAGTTAACATCTTCAGAAGATCCATCAAGATGTTTTTAACTTCAAACCATCGCTTCCCGCAAAAAAAAAAGTCCTTTATCCATAATATTGCATGTCTGAATCAGAAGAGAAATCATTCACGGTACAATATGCAAGCCCCGTTTACAAGCCAAAACAGCTCTAAATAAATGTGTGTGGTTTCTGACAACAGGAGATGGACTTTTTCACTGGAGGAAGCATTATTAGGAGCTTGTATTTTAGCCAAAAGCGACAGTTTAAAAGTGACACAGTTAAAAACATCGTAATCCTCTCTTATGAATATCAGCCACTTATTTGTTTAGAGCTGTTTTGGCGTATAAACGGTGTTTGATTTGTGCAGATTTCTCTCCTGATTCAGACCAGAGATGTCTTCTCCAGATGTTAACTGATGGACTGGAGTGCTGTGGAATATTGTGATGTTTTTATCAGACTCTCATTCTGACGGCACCCATTCACTGCAGAGCATCCATTGCTGAGACACTGATGCAGACACATTTCTTACAAATCTGATGAAGAAACAAACTCCTCTTCATCTTAGATGACCCGAGGTTGAGTGAATTTCAGCAATTTTACATTTTTGGGTGAACTATTGCTTCAAAAGGAATAATTCACCCCCAAAATGAAAATTCTTTACACATGCTGAAAATGTAAATAACTGTATGCGGTTGTCATATGGAAATATATGCATGAAGATTCTGTGAAAAAATAACAGCTGACTGGTTTAGAGCAATATGAGGGTGAATAAATGACGATTTTCATTTTCAGATGAATTATTCCTTCATCCAGATGTTTGCTGCTGTGCGTGGACAGGAAAGTACACTAAAAAGAAATAGAGATATAAAAGCTATGAACTATTGAAGGATGGCCAAACTCAGTTCATGGTTTTAATTTATGCAAAACAAAACGCTTCTGCAAATGTTTGTCAATCATACAAAGATCTGCACAGTGTATATATTTTAGGTTAAAGATGATAATTATGATAATACTAAATTAAATGGTCCCCTGTATTTCTGCTCCTGTGTTGATTGTAATTATATGCAGTATATTTTGGGTAAATAACAGCTTAATAAATGACCGAGTTTTCTTGAGAAGAACCGCGGGTGATGTTGACCGAATCGGGTCCTGTTTAACATCCTAGTGTTATTGGAGATTCGGCTCTGGACCAGTTTTACAGCCTCATCTGGTTATTAAAGATAAATGACAACTCAAATAAACCAAACTGATTGTGATATGCATTATATCATTCTTTAATGCATTTATGAAACTGCATCTGACAGCCTTCAGAGCCATCGTTCATCCTGATAAAAGAAGCCCAGCAGGTCAGTACTTTACGTTATGATATATTCAGCTAAATGAACCCAAATTATGACATGCATCCTCTATGGGTCAACTATCAGACTGTATATGATTATTATCTGTATGTTTCTCATCTTCAGAAGCAGTAAACTCTGCATTTGCTTATGATGACATTCCAGAGATGAGCATAAGGTCACTTTATTATATTGTAGAATAAATAATGTTCAATTATAGTTTTATTCACTCTTTACTCTTGCAGCTTCTGTACCAACTATGCATATAATTAAAAAAATGTTTTAGCATTGAGCAGTGTACAGTATGGCCTTTGGGCTTATATGAAAATAATCAGTTTATTAAATATGATGTATCAAAAAAATGACATGCTTTTTTGTATTCATCATATAAGACAACCTGATTATTTGTCAAATATACTGCTTTCAGAAACATTCAGTCAACAGTTTAATGGACTAGTGTCCAAAACATTCATGACAATGAGCTCCAGCTGCTTTCCTGAGATATTACAGTTATTAAAATCAGAATAATTGACGTTTTATATGGAAATGTGCTTGGACTGTGATGAAAATAATGCCACAAAGGAAAACGTTTCTTAGGCTTAATTTCCAACACTGTATATTTTTCCTTTGGTTTTGGGTGAAGCATACTGTAGACATTTATTCTGAGATGCACGGATGAAAATATAGTTCCTTAATATTCTATAAAGCACGAGTGTGTATGTGGACACTTCAAATAAAGCATCTTTTTCTGTGTAATGTCGGCACTTTATAATAGCAGTAAATATTTTCAGCGATGTGCTTTTAATGTCTTATTCTCATGTAATCCAGCAGCTGAGAACACGCTCGCGGGTCCATGCATCTCTGAGGCACACGGTACACTTATGAGACGGTTTTCGGTGTAAATGTGACAACCTTTGGGTCCATATTTAAGATCCCGGGTGGTGTTTGAATGTCGTAGATCCCTGAATCATCCTTCTGGACCTCTGTCGTGATCACCACGCCATCTTCAGACCGACCTTCATGAGGGAATGATACAGAGACGTGAGCGGAGGAGAGAAAATATGAAGAGAAAGCTTTTTAAAGGGAATCTGATACTTACTTAAAACAGACACATGTTCACTGCTGCAGACGCCTCCATCATCATCATCATCCGCTATTAAAGAGGAAGCAGATAAATCCAAACGTTCATAAAGATCCACAGATGTCGTCTCAAACACGTCAGTTACAGACATAAATAGATCAGATTTGGAGAAATGTGTCTGCATCAGTGTCTCAGCAATGGATGCTCTGCAGTGAATGGGTGCCGTCAGAATGAGAGTCTGATAAAAACATCACAATCATCCACACCATCAGTTAACATCTGGAGAAGACAAAAGCTGAAACAAATCTATCATTAAGACTTTTTAAAAACTAATATAAGAGTCCATAATCCATAATAACTCTTCCTCCAGCTGTTTGGACTCTCATTCTGACGGCACCCATTCACTGCAGAGCATCCATTGCTGAGACACTGATGCAGAGAAGCATTTCTCCAAATCTGATGAAGAAACAAACTCATCTTAGATGACCTGAAGGTGAGTGAATTTCCAGCAAATTGTAATTGTTTAGATGAACTATTGCTTTAAAGAGTAGTCACAATTTCGCTACATATCTCATTCTGATATCTTTATGACTTGGTGTCATATGTACTGATTATTTGACCCACCAGGAGATTTCTCACACGGAGCTGAAGCTTCAGTCGTGTCCTGAATGAATCCATCACGAGCGTCTGCGGTCACGTCACGGTCCGTCTCGTTTGAGGAGTTATCTAATAATAACTGGAATCATAAAATTAAACTGAATATTATGAATTATAAACTCGTCCAGGTCACATTTCACACCAAAATAGGTAAATATAAATGTGACCCTGGAGCACAAAATCAGTCTGAAGTCGCTGGGAATATTTGTAGCAATAACCAAAAATACATTGTATGGTCAAAAAAATTATTAATTTTATTTTATGCCAAAAATCATTAGGATATTAAGATCATGTTCCATGAAGATATTTAGTAATTTCCTTACCGTAAATATATCAAACTTAATTTTTGATTATTAATATGCATTGCTAAGAACTTCATTTGAACAACTTTAAAGATGATTTTTCTCAATATTTCGATTTTTTTGCACCCTCAATTCCAGATTTTTACAAATATTGTCTGATCATATCATAACAAACCAACATCAATGGAAAGATCAGCTTTCAGATTATATATAAATCTCAATTCTGAAAAATTGACACTTATGACTTGTTTTGTGCTCCAGGGTCACAAATGATGAAGCTGTGAGGGTCCTAAAACGTAATTAATCTTTATGTAAAATATATTTTTTAATAGTTTATTTGATAGTGAAATGTGACCTGGTGAGACTGATTTGTCTGTACCTCAGAAGAGGGTTTATCTTGGGTTTCAGATGCTGCAGATGAGTTCTGGTGCTGATGTGACGCGAGCGAACGCATGGGGATACGATGCAGATACCCGAACCCAACGCCACATCCCAGACTGACAACACACAGACACAAACACATGCTGTTTACAACACAGCGGCTTATTGTAGTGAAGTAAAACCACTCAATGAATAAATACTATCAAACGCTTTCATTCTATAACTTGAATTAAAATAAAACTGAAATTAAAATATTTTAGCTAGATGCCAACACTTCTCATTTACTTAATTACTAAAATAACAAACTTAAATAAAAACTATATATAATATATATACTGAGCAAAATTATAAACAACACTTGTTTTTGCCCTCATTTTTCATGAGCTGAACTCAAAGATAAGACTTTTCTATGACACAAAAAGGCCCATATTATCTCAAATATTGTTCACAAATCTGTCTAAAATCTGTGTTAGTGAACGAGAAATCATCCACCTCACAGGTGTGGCATATCACAAAACTGATGATTAGACAGCACGATTATTGCACAGTGTGTGCCTTAGGGTGCCACGAATAAAAGCCACTTTAAAATTTGCAGTTTTACTGTATTGGGGGGGGGGGGTCCTGTATCTGTGACCACCAATTGCCTCATGCAGACTTTTATTGT
>CM049814.1:344437-349437 GCA_027422405.1 Ptychobarbus kaznakovi
GCTACAAATCTTGTATGCGTTGATTGACCTTTATCCTTGAGTTGAGTCTGTAAGAAAACGCTGGGGTTTCAAGGACAGTTTAAACAGTAGCTCCAGATCTGCTGTTGTGTGACATGCTGGAGATATGCAGCATCTGCCCGTCTATGAAACGTCTGGGTCATATTTCACCCCAAAATGTACAGAAAATACAAAAATATTTTTTTGCATGAGAATTTAAGGTTTTTATGACCTTTAAGATTTATTTGCATTTCTTTGATGATGATTAAGTATGGACTAACCACCTTGACACGTTTTATAAATATTTATACATTTAATAAATTTATTTAAACAGCACATTCTAGCAATAATGTATCGGAAACACTAAAAAAATGCATTTATGAATTCATCTGTTAGCTAAAATGAGCTAACAATTAAAAATACGTCCAATGCATTTATTAATATTAGTCAATGATAATTAATCATTTAAATCAAAAGATGCATCTGTTTATTTTATGGTTCCTTTACAATAGGTTGTATTAGTTATCATAGATATAACTACATAGTTTACATAATGAAAAATACTTCTAAATAATTTATTAAGCTTAGTTAATGTTAAATTATTAAAATCAAAAGATGCATTTATTAATACTATCAGTAACAATTTACAATAAGCCAGGTTATGTTCCTTGATTCATATATTAGCTAACAAAAAATTGCAATGAACATACTTAAAGCATTTATTAATCTTAGATCATGTTATTTTCAGCATTTAATAATACATTATTAAAATCTAAAGTTGCATTTGTTATATTATCAGTAACACTTTACAAGGTTGTATTAGTAATCATTATTAACTACATTATTAGCATGAAGTAACAACTTCTAATCTTAGTTAATATTAATAAATTAAAATCAAAAGTTGCTGTTATCGGTAAGTTATCGGTAACAATTTACAATAAGTTTCCATTTGTTAAACCAAACATTAGTTAACATGATCGAACGATAAAAAATACTTGACACAATTATTAATCTTATTATTAATGAAAAATTCACTAATAGATTTAAAAATCAAATATATGATTTACAGTAACTAACCTAAGCTAATATGAACAAATAATAAATAGTTGTATTTGTATAAACTGCCTTACAAAGATGAATAAATACTGTAACAAAGCTACAATCTTGTATGCGTTAAATGCATTAATTGATGTTAACTAATGAACCTTGTTATAAAGTGTTACCATGTATCTTTAAAAAGCATGCATTACAATGTAAAAATAATAATTCACATTTGCACTTATCATAATTAGATTTTGTAATAATTCTGGATTATTTGGTGTGAAAATTATATCACAATGCCAACAATCATAATGGTCCTGTTAGCTAAACAGGCTTAATTCATAATAAATGACTTCTTGCATAGTATTAATCTTATTTGAAAGTCAAATCGGACCCATTCTTGAGAGTTGTCATGTTGCAGAAGAGGCTTAATTAAGAGCAGCTCGCGTCCTTTTGAAGTGTGACTGTGACTTCAGGAAAGCACTGGGACGGCCTAATCAATGAAAAGGGTCCACGTTCCCTCGAGGGGTCATTCAAAGCCCAGATTAGTGGGTGGCCTTTCGCTAATGTGGGCTTTCTACCTCTGTGCGCATGGATAAAATCGACCAGCAACTAAACTTAGACCGGGTCACAAATCCCCGGACAGCGCTGCAGTCATGTTTCAGCGAGGTTACTCATCAAGTGTCTTTTTTAATGACAAAACAATTACGCTGCGGTAGGCACACAGCTGGGTTTGAAGCCGGAATATGGGTCACTTTAATGGGTCAGTTTTTGACCACCCAGAGGTCAAAGGTCACTACGGTCTAAATGGCACAACAAGTGTTTTCACGACTGATAAAAGGGTCTGACCAAACCGGTCAAGAGACTAGATTTAACTATAACCAGATTTAACTTAAATACGATTTTTGAACTGGGAACAATGACCAGAATTTGTATTTCTGAATTATATATATATATATATATATATATTATATTATATATTATATCTCATAAGTCATTTTAGCAAGTAGTCAAATATAATATAAGTAAAAAAATGCATATATATGGATATAATATATATTAAATCCATATATATATATATATGCATTTTCCCCCCCTAAAAGGCTGACATTTTTAATATTATGTATATTATTATATATATAATATATATATATATATATATATATATATATATATATATATTATATATACTATAATATGTGATTTATCTCATATAGACATATTTCAATAACTGATAAATGTAAAATAAAATAACCAAACTGCTTAAACTACTTATAATTTCCAAAAAGACGGGTAGAACGGTTTTCTCACATGGGCGCAAGACCGGGGCTTTTGTTTCCAAAATGCATCACAAACTTTATTTTCCCTTCCCAATCCCACAAAAAAACTGGAGGAAAATCCCGTTCCACTCCCGGAGAATGAACCCCATTCCCTCCCATCCTGTGTTGTTGTTGTTGTTGTTTTTTTTCGATATGTCATACAGTAAAAATATATACAGATCACAGTGCCCATTATTAGTTGAATAAAAACCCAAAAATGTCGTTTTTTGTTATTATATTGAACAGATCTTATTATGCACAGTGTTGCAGTAATTTCATGTAAATCCTTAACACACACGTTTCTATTTTTTTTTTTTGACATTTCACTTCTATAGTAATTTTTCTATGTACTTATTTTTATTTTATCGAAGTTCTCGCTCAATACAAGACCTAAAGCGCATTGTTTGCAAAAGCGCAACGTTTCGTGATTCTGGGCACACAATAAACGTACTCTTTACAGATTCGAAAGATGTATTAGGCTCTTTTATTGTATGACCAAAATTACGGAGATTTTAAGAGCAGTACGCACGGAGCCTGTCCTGCAGCAAACGCGCTTCCACACAAACACTAATAGCACATTTCTCTAGGTTAACATCATATAGCGGCCATAAAGTTGCATATACATTTTCAGTGAAAAGCTATTTGAGGTTGATGAATGATAGGTGAGCTTGGATGTCCTGCCCGATTGTAAACACAGACCGTTAACTGTCCAACGGACTGCGAGCCTATTCGAAGACTCGTTCTCGCCCCCTACAGTATTCGGCTAGGTATATCCGCGCTAAAATATCAGGGTGAAAGTCATCATAGTTCAATAGACCCAGCTCCCAACCCAACTTTTAGATATAACGGCGATATTTTTTTTATCGCATAAGAGTCTCATTAACGCAGCACGTAACGCCGATAACGGCCCACCACTAATATATTATATATATACTTATGAATAAGATATATTAATAAATAATATCATGAGACATATCTCAGTAAAGAGCCACAGGAAAGCTATCATGAATTTATACATAAAATAAAAACTACAAATATTGGGATACATGTGTTGTAGCTATGTTACTCAGCTCTACCCAAAGTAAAGTGCACACAAGCCAATCACTTGTTCATTAATTTCTCCAATTCTGTATTTCCCCGAGCTTCTGTTGCTAATCCATGTTCAGCTCCTGGGGAATGAAGAAAGATCTGCTGACAGCTTATACAACCTCCCCGACCCCCAGCAGCTGATAACACACACACACACACGCACATGCACACGCACTCACACACACTCACTCGCTCGCTCGCTCGCTCGCTCGAACACACGCACGCAACACACACACACACGCACGCACGCACGCACGCACGCACTCACACACACACACACACACACACACACACACACACACACACACACTCACACACTCACACACACACACACACACTCACACACACACACTCACTCACTCACACACACACGCGCACACACAACACACACAACACACACACAGACACACACATGCACATGCACACGCACACACACACACACACACACACACACACACACACCACACACACGCACACTTCACACACACACACCACACACACACACACACACCACACACACACACACACACACACTCTCTCACTCTCACACACACTCTCTCACACACACACACACACACACACTCTCTCTCTCTCTCTCACACACACATCTCACACACACACACACACACACACACACACACACACACACACACACACACACACACACACACACACACACACACACACACACACACACACACACTCTCTCTAACACACACACACGCACGCACACTCACTCTCTCACACACTCTCTCACACACACACACTCTCACACACACACACACACACACACACACACACACACACACACGCACGCATGCACTCTCTCTCTCACACACAACACACACACACACACACACACAACACACACACACACACCACACTCACACACACACACACACACACACACACACACACACACACAACACACACACACACACACATTAGGTCAAACTAGCAGCGGGTGCAGTGTAACCCAACAGCAGCGCTAATGTATAGTTTCAAGCCTGCGTCCGTCTAATGGCTTCGCTCTTGTGCTGATCTAATGAGAGACGTGTTAAATTTGGCTCAGTGACAGAGCAAAACTCTCCCCCATTGAGCCGGGGCGCTCGGAGATCCCACTTTTGACCAAATTATGTCAAAATGAAACATTGCTTGTCATTGTTTTCATAATAGCAGAATAAAGTGGACATTTTGAAGTCAAGCTGGGTTATGAAAGAAACAACAGCGTAGTCAAGTGTGCGTCCACACAGGGGACAAAAACTGTCTCGGATTGCTTCGATGAGAATAGATAGGCCACTTGTCACAAATACATTACGAGTAACAAAATAAATAATGACTGCAAGGTCAGCAGCGCTGCTGCTACAGTCACACAGCGCTCAGCATTACGATCAGTGCTTCTCGAAACCAAGAGATCAAGACTAATTAAACAGGATTTAAAGGAACAGTTCAGCCAAAGATTACAATGTGCTAAAATGTCCTCACCTTCAGGACATCTAAGATTAGGATGAGTTTGTTTCTTCATCAGATTTGGAGAAATGTAGCATTGCATCA